>JAXCGZ010002050.1:0-35000 GCA_037179515.1 Halocaridina rubra | reverse complement strand
TGGGGACTGCATATTCGAGTTTTGGCCTCACATAGGTTACATAAATATTTCTGAACATTCCTTGTCCATGTGCCTGAAGGCTACCCTTACATTTGATAAGAATGCATATGCTGCCCTTACTATGCCATTTATATGTATTTCTGGAGACAAATCTGCCAGTATGTTTACTCCTAGATCTCTCTCATTTTCTGTCTCTTGAAGTTGTACTCCAGCCACCGAGTAGTCAAGCTTGGGCCTTCTTGCACTTGTACCCATTCTCATTACCTTACATTTTGAAGTATTGAATTTCATTAGCCACTTTTCTGACCACTCATGCAGATTATTTAGATCCTCCTGAAGTTCTCTACCATTGTTCTCGTTTTTTACTTTCTTCACAATCTTTGCATCATCTGCAAACATATTCATGAATGAATTTACAGACTCTGGTAGGTCATTTACATATACAAGGAACAAAAGTGGCCCTAAAACTGAACCCTGTGGAACTCCACTACTAACTCTTCTCCATTCAGACACTGAGTGTCTTACTCTAACCCTCTGTTCCATTCCTTCTAAGTAAGTTTTTATCCATTCCAAAAGATTTCCACCTATTCTAGCCATTGATTGCAGCTTCCTAATAAGTCTCCCATGTGGAACAGTGTCAAACGCTTTCTGGAAGTCTAGGAATATGCAATCTGCCCAGCCCTCTCTTTCCTGTAAGATTTGGCTTACCTCATCATAAAATTCTAATAAGTTTGTTACTGTTGATCTACCTTCTCTGAAGCCATGTTGCCTCACTGACAAAAAGTTGAAGGATTCCAAGTGAAGAGAGATATGTTTCCTTAGTAGTTTCTCCATAACTTTGCAAACTATGCTGGTCAAGGAAACTGGTCTATAGTTCAGAGCCGTATCCCTCCTTCCCTTTTTGAAGATAGGTATCACATTTGCTTGTTTCCAGCATCTTGGAATCTCCCCCGACTCCAGTGACTCCTTAAATATGATACTTAGTGCCACTGATATTGTGTTTGCGCATTTTTAAGCACATGAGGGGATATGTCATCAGGACCTGTAGCTTTATGAACATCTAAATCCATCAGCGCTTTGCATACCTCTGTGGTTGTAAGGTTGATGTTCTCTAATACCGGCCCTTGAGCTTCTATCACTGCAATCTGAGGGGGTGGGGTATTTTCTACTGTAAATACCGACTGAAACTCCTTGTTCAATTCTTTACAGATCTCTTCATCCATCTCATTGATGCTTCCATCCGCTCTCTTTAGCCTTAAAACCTGTTCTTTTACCTTCAGTTTTCCTCTGATAAAGCTGTGGAAAAGCTTGGGATTTTCTTTAGCCTTCCTGGTGATGTCCCTCTCATAGTCTCTCTCTGCCTCTCTCCTTTTACTTAGGTAGTCATTTCTTGCTCTTTTGTAGGTTTGCCAGGCATTTATGTTTTTTCTCCTCCTATACCTTTTCCAGCATTTGTCTCTCCACTCCTTAGCTCTTTTACACCCATTATCGAACCATTTCTCTCTGGCATGAATTACACCTACTTTGGTGACAGGTATGCAGCAATCTACTATCTTCCCATATTTCTCACAAAAGATGTCATACATTTCTTGTACAGATTTGTTGTAAAATAAGGTTCCCCAGTCAATAACTGCAAAAAGCTCATTCATTTTGATGTAATCTCCTTTCGGATAGTTCCTCCTCATGTCCTCAGTGCCTCTACTCTCAGGAAGAATATCTTCAATGATATACTCCATCAACAACACACAGTGGTCACTCTTTCCAATTGGTGGTTCATACTCAATTTTTTCAATATCCAACACATTATCTGTGAACACTGGATCAAGTAGTGATGGCTCATCCCCACCCCTGGCCCTTGTTGGTTCCATTACATGTTGGTGTAGGAAATTCCCTTGTACACAATCTAGGAATCTTGCCCCGAATGAGTCCTCACCACTGTGTGGGTCAAGATTTATCCAATCTATCTCTTTATGATTAAAGTCTCTCATAATCAAAATCCTACATTTTTTTTTTCCCGTGCCATGTTAACAACTGAGTTTATGACTTCAATAGTACCTATATGACTTTCCTCATAAACTTCAAGCCTATTTTGGTTCCTTGGTGGGTTGTATACAACAGTTATTATAATGCTCTCTGACCCAGTATTTATGCGATCAACCAGAAATTCCTTGAACTCACTTTCTATAGCCAAGTTTATTTCTTCAACTTGAATCCTTTCACTTATGAGCAGTGCTATCCCTCAACCAGTCCTCTCAGATCTTTCAACCCTTAGTATTCTGAAGCCCTTAGGAAAAACTGTGACACTGTTTATGTCCTCACTCAACTTAGTCTCTGTAATTGCTACTATATCTGCCTTACTGTTGTGAATCCTATATTTTAATTCTACTGCCTTACCAGCTAATCCATCAGCATTTGTGTATAACAATCTTAATGACGCCCCATCCCCTGATCTTCTGTCATCATCTTCTTTATCTCCCCTTTGTTTGGAAGAACTCTGTAACAAAAAATTTTCTTCTGTTCTTCATTTCTTTCATCATTTATCCTTCTTGCCTCTTGCAACAAGTTTTTGATCTTTCCCATCTCTTCCTGTGTTCTGTATTGTCTAATGAACACTTCTTTGAATTCTTGAAGGTCTTTTAGACTTTTTTTTCTCAACAATATTTCCCTACATGTTTCCCCTCTCTCAAAGGTTACTTTTGTTGGTCTCGGCTTTCCTTCCCTCGAATATTTACCTAGTTTGTGTATGTTTACAATATCCTCAGGACCACAAACTACTCCAAGCTTTCTTATCAGGTCTACAACCCTAGCTTTATTTTCTTCAAGTCTCCCCTGCCATGTTGGCTCCTGGGATTCACTTATGCCTGAGATTACCACTGTCTTCTCCTTATCAAGTGCCTGTCTGATGAGTGGGTTTGCCCTTTCCATCACAACGTCTTTCATTTTTTCGATTACTGTCTCTTTATAGTCAACTGTTTGTATGTTTTCCAGTGCCACCACCTTTACAGCCTCTTTTACTGCCACATTCCCCTTTAGTGC
Source organism: Halocaridina rubra (assembly GCA_037179515.1). Taxonomy (NCBI): domain Eukaryota; kingdom Metazoa; phylum Arthropoda; class Malacostraca; order Decapoda; family Atyidae; genus Halocaridina; species Halocaridina rubra. The sequence continues at coordinate 31,964 of JAXCGZ010002050.1, read as the reverse complement.
ATCAGCAAAGGAAGTTTTCATGGCATCATTTTCCATGTTCAGCTCCTGGAACTCTTTTCAGAACTGAACTGAATGTGGGAAAGAGTAAGGTTATGAGGTGTACAAGAAATGAGGATGGTGCTGGGTTGAATGTTATGTTGAATGGAGAGACACTTGAGGAAGTTGATCAATTTAAAGATTTAGGCTTGGTTATAGCTGCAAATGGTGGAGTGGAAGCAGATGTGTATCACAGAGTGAATGAAAGATGTTGTGTTGGGTGCACTGAAAGGAGTGATGAAGAATAGAGGGTTAGAAATGAATGTTAAGAAAGTTTTGTATGAGGAAGTGGTTGTGCCATTGTGATGTATGGATCAGAGTTATGGGGTATGAAAGTAAGTGAGAGACGAAAACTAAATGTGTTTGAGATGAAAGGCCTGAGGAACATGATTGGTGTATCTCGGTTGGATAGGATTAGGAATAAAGTGGTAAGAGCATATCAGGTGTGAGGAGAGAATTTGCAGCCAGAGTAGATATGAATGTTCTGAGATGGTTTGGCCATGTGGAGAGAATGGATGATGAAAGACTGCTGAAAAAGGTGATGAATGCGAGAGTTGATGGGAGAAATGCTAGAGGGAGGCCTAGGTTTGGTGGATGGATGGAGTAAGGAGAGCCCTGAATGATAGGAGGATGGATGTGAGGGAAGCAAGTGAGCGTGATAGGAATAGGAATGAGTGGCGATCGATTGTGATTACCTAATTGTGTTTACGGGAAAGAGCCCAAAGCTCGTATCTTCCCGTCTCCTCATCGGTTCCATTTTAGACTTAGTGATACTTAGCATACCTGTCCTTAAAACTATGGATTGAGATAGCATTAACTACCTCCTCGCTTAGCCAATTCCAATTATCAACTACTCTTACACTGAAAAAGTATTTCCTTACATCCTGCAAAGTGTTGCAGCTCTGATGGGCATCTGCTATTACCACGGGGCTGCATCTTATAGAGGTAGCCCTGTGGTAGGGGCAGTAGGGGAGTTGGCATTATAAAGCGACACAGGTTGTGGAAGTGCCGGGAGGATGGGCTGTGGCACTCCAGCAGTGCCATCTGAACGGTCACTAGCTCCCTCGTCATTGCCCATGGAGAAAAGTAATCCCCGTATTATTTCTTTTTTTTTATGTCGGCTACCCCCTATGGGAGAAACAGCCAAGGTAGACAGAATAGATAATTATGAAGAAAAAACAAAGATAAATGGAAATGAGGAGTGTTATGATTGTCTGAAGTGAAAAGGAAATAACAGCTAAAAGAAATACACCAGAATATTCGGTGTATATGAAGGCTTAAGTAAAAAACTTTAACTTAAGGACGACTCAACACCGAGTTGTTCTGGCCAGTCCTGTTTAAAGAGAAACCTGCTGAAGCATCACAACAGGCGGCATATGCCATACTTCAGGAAAGGCAGATTAACATTAACAAACTTTTTAGAATTTTATGATGAAGTAAGCCAGATCTTGCAAGAAAGAGGGGGCTAGGCGCATTGCATATTATTAGATTTTCAAAAGGCATTTGGTACGGTCCAACATATGAGACGTATGAAGAAGCTGCAAGTTATGGTAAATATAGGTGGATATGTCCTAGAATGGATTAAAACTTGCTTAGAAGGAAGGGAACAGAGGGTTAGAATAAGACAATCAGTGTCTGAATTGAGAAGGGTTACTATAGTGGGGCTCTGAAAGGTACGCAAATGACCTACCAGAGTCTGTAAATATATTCCTCAATATGTTTGCAGATGATGTAAAGATTGTGAAGAAAGTAAAAGATGAGAACATTGGTAGAAAACTTCAAAAAGTCTTAAATAGTCTGCATAAATGGTTACAATAGTGGCTAATGAAATTCAATATTCCATAATGTATGGTAATATGAATGGGTACGAGTGCGAGAAGGCCCAAGCTTGGATACTCAATAGCAGGACCAGATATTCAAGAGACAGATATTGAGAGAGATCTAGGAGTAAAACATTCTGGCAGAGTTGTCTCTGGAAATGTATAGCAATGGCACAGTAACGGCTGAATATGCTCTCTTGGTAAATGTAAAGATAGACTTCACACAAATGGACAAGGAAATGTTCATATATATATATATATATATATATATATATATATATATATATATATATATATATATATATATATATATATATATATATATATATATATATATATATATATATATATGTATATATATATGTGTGTGTGTGTGTGTGTGTGTGTGTGTGTGTGTGTGTGATTACCTAATTGTGATTACCTAATTGTGTTTACGGGAAAGAGCCCAAAGCTCGTATCTTCCCGTCTCCTGATCGGTTCCATTTTTAGACTTAGTGATACTTATCATACCTGTCCTTAAAACTATGGATTGAGGTAGCATTAACTACCTCCTCGCTTAGCGAATTCCAATTATCAACTACTCTTACACTGAAAAAGTATTTCCTTACATCCTGCAAACAAGTTTTCTTCCGAAGCTTCAAACTATGACCTCTAGTTCTAGTGTGTGTGTGTGTGTGTGTAACTTATGTGAGACCAAAGTTTGAATATGCAGCCCCTTTTTGGAATCCGCATTTGCAAAAGTACATAAATAAGCTGGTAAAAGTTCAAAGACATGCAACGAAATTGGTGCCAGAAATACGCATTCTCAATTATGATGAGAGGCTGAGGAAATTAGATTTACTATCACTCGAAGCTAGAAGAATAAAGGGGTTTTGGTGTCTATTTTTAAATTCCTTCATGGTATTGACAAAGAGGATAGGGGTCGATATTTTGATATCACTGCCTTTACAACAAGAAATCATAGTTTGAAACTTCTTAAAAATATTCTTTGCAGAATATATGGAAGTACTTTTTTAGTGTAAGAGTAGTTGTTGATTAGATTTCGCTAGAGCAGGAAGTAGTTTATGCTAACTCAATTCATAGCATTAAGGACGAATATGACAAGTAACATTGAGTACAAATATGGAATCGACCAGGGTCGGAGAGGTACGAGCATAGGGCTCTTTCCCGTAAGCACAATTTGGTAATAAAATTAGGTAATTACAAACAAAACTGTACGGACTGATTTGTCCGTCCTGTGAGTCAGAAAGTGAACTACTTTTCAAATGATGGCATTATATGTTTCTTTCTCTTTATTTCTATAACTCCATCTTTGGCATTATTCTTTATTGGTACTAATTTTCAAACGCAATTCTATTTTTCATTTACCAACATATACCCTGCCCTATGTAGCAATGCCAAAAGTCCCAGGGCGTAGACTTTGTGTTGGCTGGCCCTGAGCCAAAATTTCTTCGCCTCAATACTCAATATACACCCATGATAAGTCAAGGATTGGTGTGTTTTGCTAAACGATCCGAAACTCGAGCATTTCTCTTTCTATATTTCAAAATGAAATATTCAACAACTCGAATAGCCTGTGAGGAATGATCATGCCTCCGAAGTCGTTCATACAAATGGGCTGCCATATTTACTTATATCAGAACCTAGTGCAACGTGACCTAAGGCATGAAAATAGGGAAGCATATATATATATATATATATATATATATATATATATATATATATATATATATATATATATATATATATATATATATATATATATATATATATATATATATATATATATATATATATATATATATATAACCTAAGATATTAATTTTCAAGAGTACATCATTGGAGTAAACTGTTTAATACTATACAGGTATAATTTCAGCCATATAAAAAAAAAGCAATTAAGACTTTTTATAGTACTATTTGAAAATGTTTATTCTTTATAATCTATCCAAGCTTAGATGACGGGACTTTTCCCTCTAATTTTATCATAAATATTCCATTTTCTCTTAAAACTTATCATTAAATGCATTGAGTTTTATCAAAGGTATGAAATTTGTTAATTTACTTATTTATTTATTTAGTTGCCCATCTGTCTGTCTGTCTATTTTCATAAGGCCACCCAATACAAGAGGGATTTCAGTAGTTGTATATGTAAGTATACAACTAATTACGATGCGAGAAAAGCCTTAAACCTTGCAGTTTTCAGAAAATGTATAAGAGCTACTGAATCTGATTACTGACCAAACAAGAAAACGGGGATTTTAGAGGCCCTTAAGCTCTTCCTCACAGACACAAGTACCTAAGCACTTGCAGTAAACATTTAATTAATTAATTTTCCTTTGAATAGTTGAGACCTACCATCGGTGGTCTACCTACGGGCCGTCCTTTGGACAAGGGCCCGTCCCAACATAAGGTTGCCTTTAATCTCATAGAAAGAATAGAAGACAGACATCGGTGGTCTTCACCAGGCTTCGTCTCCTGCACAAACAACAAGAAGAAGAAGAAGATTGGCCATTGTTTTGATTTGACGTGAGATGTTACTAATGTCGTGTCGTACCGTTTTATGTTTTCAGTCAGTAAGAGCTTCGCCTGTGGTATTTAGAAGAAATGTAATTTAGCTGCGTTTTTCTTTAAAAAAAAAAGTCTGTCAATGTTATCTGGGCTTTAGCCGAAGCTTTCCACAGCGCCATTTGTCCTTTTTTCGGTATTCCAGTGGTTAGAGTGCTCTGCTCAACTCTGGAGTTGACAAACTCACCTTGGGACGCTAGGAAGGGCACCCAACCATAATTTACCAGCCACACTGTGTCTACTCCCATATAGGGGACTATTAGTGAAACATAAATCTATGATCATTACGCTATAACTGGAATATAAAATTTCGTGTGGTTCTCGCATTTTTTTTTTTCTTCAGGAAACTAAACTATCACATTCTCTACCAGGACAGATATATATAAATTGGTTTGTCAGTGCAATTTTACATATATTTTGAGAGTGAAAGTAAACTTCGTAATCCCATTATAATGTTGGAAATAAATTTTATAGCTTTTTTTTCCTAGCTACTTGGGAAACATTAGGGTAGAGATATTGATGATAGTAATTGAGATAAGCTATGCATGGAGTTGATGTTTTATTGAAAAGTGGATCCGGGAGGAGACCCCTAATATCACAAACAGAGAATCCAATACCAATCTTTACTATAACTAGCTTTTTTTATACTGTTGGAACTGGGATGTTTTGTGGCAAAATGTTCAGTTGCTCGATTACTGGTTTGTAAAAGAGATGGTCACTGCCGTGTGTTTGCAGTCCTGACATCCTAAGGGGTGTTTAGGAAGTTTCAAAATTCTACTTGTGTGTGTTTGTGCGGCATGTTGGCCCCAGGTGTTGTTACACTTCCTCCATGTAAAAGCTAAGAAGAGTGATTGGTGTGAAACTGCTTTTAGTTAATGTCTATGGTTTTACTCCGCCACTTTTCTTGCAAAGTGGATTGTGAATTAGCTTTTGGTGAATATATGTGCTCTGCTTCTACCACCCCCTATTACAAATAGGATTGTGGCCATAATATGGAGTGTAGGTTGTAATTAAGTATTGATGGTTCTCAAGTTTGGTGATGGGTGTATACTATTGGCCTTAAGAAATATAGAAAAATACAAAATTATCCTCACATTTTAGTAAATGGATGATCATTTTGACCTACACATACTAAAAATCAGAGACAATTTGTAATTAAGAGCAGAATTTATTTATTTTGCCTCTTCTTGGTTTTCTTATGGGAAAGACCTTGCTAGCTAATTCCTACTAAATACCTTTTACTTTGTTTAAAAAATTTAATAATATGTATGCATTTGATAATGAAATAGATTAAATGCTATTTACTATTAAGCCATCATTATTTCAGAAAAAGATTATTTAATTGCCATCTATCCCATTACTCATCTTCACCACCTATGCACATTTTCACATATAGCTTATAGTTACATTCATTCACAATTTTATTAATGAATCATACATGTTACCTAAAAAATAAATGTAAGATCATGATTATAACTACAATAATAAATTTTAAGCATACATTTTATCGGTTTTACTGAACCATTATCCGAAAGCTACATGTGTCATTACATAACTTTCTCTTAGGAAAAGTCTTCTCTATGGAGGTAAATTTCACAGCCTGATATGACAATAGCGATTACAGCGCTGATGAGATGTGCAGCACTGTAGGTTAAAGATGACACATCAGGTTCAGGTTGACACAAACCATCTGAATGCATGCCAGAAGAACTTCTATGGCATCTTCTTGTGGAGAACGGTGGCGTGTTGAAGGAAATGGAGTCAGATGCTGTGGAGGTTAATGGCTGAGGAGTACCGTGAGTGGAAGGAAACTTGACAGTTGATAATTTTAGGGTGAAAAACATACTCATAGGAAACTGCCCTCAGATATTAGTGGCAGTGGTTTAAGGCTAGCTGTGGAAAATATATATCTGTATACACACTTTCACTGACTTGTAGCACGCTGCTAGTGTTGTGTGTTCGATTATGCTGGAAGACTCTGCCACTAATACTATTCATGATTTTATTGTTAATATGACATCTTCTATTCCAAGGCAAGTGGGGTGGCCACAACTGTAACAAATATTGAGATTTCAAAGCCTCCCATACCTGTTGTTTTGTGCCAAGAAAATTATTCTGGAATGGAGATATTGCCTACCCCTGTTCACCTGTCCCTTTTAGTTGACTTTTATGACTCACAGGGAATACGGGTTTGCTTTATGTTACTCTGACCCAGAGAATATGAGTGAGGTATTCTTTTTCCCCCCACTGCCAAGGATAAGATTTCTGTTCACAGTCTAAATAAATCGTACTATTACTTAGCTATTTTAGTAGTCTTCTCTGAGATATCTAAAGTTTGTTTACCATGTTCCAAAGCGCTTTTTTATTTGGTTGCAGCCCTTCAGATTCCACCATATCTATTTATTAGAAGTAAAGGTATAGAAATTAGCCAGCTGTATCTATGGATGTCATTGTGTTAAAGTATGCTATATGCAAAGTACTTTATATAGCTGATAATATTTATTGTAGTTTCTGTTATTTCTAGTACAAATTGAAAAGGAATGTTAAGACTTCACAAAATATATCTGTTCAGCTATTAGATCTGATGAAATGTGTTTTACCAATGGATACAATGTGAAGTCTTTTTTTTTTTTTTACTTATTTCCTAATGTACTTATATCTCTATTGACGTTGAAATGCCCCATTTTTAGTGGATAAAGTAATGTAAAGATATTATGAGCTGTGGAATCAAGGTAGTGGAAGAAACAACAAATCATATGCTTGAGTATGTCACCAGATATGGCAACCAGGAAATCAGGAAAAAGGCCGAAGTGGATTGCTTGTAGTCTCTTCCTTCCCAATATTTTATCACTTTGCTGATAGAAAGAATGTGGATGGATTGGGTATGATAAGGCCGTAGTACCTCGTATTTGTTTTGTAAAGGGGATAAAATTATGAGAATATACATGGAAAGTTTTGCATACTATCCATTAACTATTATTGTCTATATTTGAAAACAATGTTGATGGAAATGATAAGAAAGTCTACTCTAGCATTGCCTGAGGTCATATTGTATATTATTCAGAGACTTAAAAATCATCACCACCCTGATCAAAATATAAATGAATGTCATTTTTCATATGCAGGTTGCATTTACTAGATACTTTCTGGAATATATCAAATCTTGGGATTTAGGATCCTCATCAGAGAACATCATATCTCCTGTGAATGATGTAACTTACATATACAGTATAGCAACGAAATATTAGTATAAGCTTTTAAATTTGTCTTTTTTTGCCATTTTATATTGAAATAACGCATTAAAGTAATTTACTTTCTCAGAGGTTTGCCATGTATTTCAGGAAATTATGCGTAAAACCATCACTACAGAAATGGATAGACCTCCATAACTTTCAAGCTGACAGGAAAGAGTGCATGAATTCAACACGTCAACAAGGTATGTGTTGAGGGATAGCTTCTCTCAATAGCATTATGCAATTGAAATTTTTATTAGAAATTCCTTAGGAAGAGGTCTGTTTATTGAGGTAGATAAATGTTCTTACAGTGAAATTGGCTTCATTCTATTTGTTGAAGTTGACAGATGCTTGCAAAGGTACCCTGTTAATCAGTTAATACTTGTACATTTTGAAGTTTTCAATTTCTTAAGTATTTTCCTGATGCAGATAAAAACATGTATGCTCTCCAGCATTTGATTCTAAATATTTTCATTTTAAAAGTACAGCTTACCAGTTTTGTGTTTTATATTGTGTTCAGTTATTGCATTATTTTATGAATTTGTAATGCCTTAAAAGTGTTCTTAGGTGTGGAATTTGAGAAGACAAAATACTGAACTGTAAAATGTATATGTGAATTGTGTAATATTATACTGTATTTTGCTGGTAACTAGTTCTATCCATTCTCATATCAGTATGTATGTCATTTTTCCTATATAAGTACTCCTATGTGTTGCACAATGCAAAGTGGATCACACATTGAGTGTTATACAGTTTCTGGCTATCTCTTTATCGTATTCTGCTGATATCCCTATTAACTTCGAAACTAACGAAATTTACCCTCAATTTTATTAACATATTAGGAATCCAGATAGCCTCTAATTTGTCTTGTAGGAATCACATAATCCAAATTGCCAAAGCTGCATCCCAAAATTTGGGGATTCTATTTCGTTTTCATGATTAATTTTCCTCTTTGCAGTTACTTAAAATCTATAAAGGTCTTATCCGTCCTTGCTTAGAATACTGCTATCACATCTGGGGTGCTTCTTCATATATTTATCTCCTTGATAGGGTAGAATCTAAGGCAGTCAGACTCATTAATGACCCTTCTCTTACTTTTAATTTGGAGTCTCTTTCTCTTCGCCGTAAGGTATTATCCCTTTCTCTTTTCTATCACTACTACTTCCATCCCTGCTCTGATGAGGTGGCGAGTTGCATTTCTTCCCCACTGCCGAGGCTGCTTAGCAATCGCCGAGCAGCCTCGTCTCACAGGTACTGTGTTAAGATTTGTAGCTCCCATATTGGTCATGCAGCGACTGCTTTTCTCACATACCTCCAGACTCTGAAACTCTCTTCCTCTTTTTGTGTTTCCTAATTCTTATAACCTATCTTCCTTCAAAAAACAGATCTATCATCATCTCAGAGCCTTATCCTGCCATATCTCTAGGGCCTCAGTACTTCGACTATTCTTTAAGCCTTTCCTCTTCCTATTGTGTATCATTACCTCATCTGTCTTGTCCTCAACCATTTACTTTTTCTTCATCATAATGATTTCTTCATGCCCAGGACTTTATTTATGGGGGCAATTTTCTTGCCTGTCTCGTTGTCTCACTCATAAAAAAAAATTTTAACGAGGTTTCAGCTGCTCATGATGATTAATTACTACATATGCAATAGCTTCCTTTTTATGTTATATCTTATGAGTATACTATTACTATTTTAGCTTTTCTTTGTGAATCTCATTAATGACCTTTATTATAATTCATTTAATGCATATAATCTCTTGCTGACTCACAAGTCATTACCTCCATGTTACTGTGTATGTTTATATAAAATATAAATATGAACTACTACTATGGCGTTATTGTTTTCATTATTATTATTTATTTTTACTACTACTACTGGTACTATTACTACTACTACTACTACGACAATATTGTTATTGTTATTATTATTATTACTATTTTTATTTTCTGGTGTTCATTGTTATCAATCAATGTTATATAGGCCTTTACTGGTTCTTTGTTACAAGATCATCACCACTGGGGCATTGGGAGATAGTGTGTCATCGGATTGGGGTTTTGCTTAGCCAGCGGTGGGCCTCTTCCCAATCCTTTACACATCTCCATAGCCAAGGGAATAGTTTCTGTTTTTCATCCTTCAGCCCAGACCGTCACCTTTAGGCTTCAGGAGGAGTCACCAAAGCCCTACTTCTACCAGGAGAAAGATACTTCCCTTGGGTAATGCCCCACCGAGGCCTCAGTGGAACCCAAGAGAAGCATGGCCTCCCCCTGAGGAAGTGGGAGAATTGTTCCTGCTCGCTCTGACAGAAGATGCCTTGGCCGCCTCCAAGAAGTACCCTTTGCCTTTTTATGAGGGAAGAAGGGCTGCGAGGAGAGCAAGAAGCCACCATGCCCCCTATCAAACTCAATGGGTCTTCTGTTACAACTAAGAGTACACTTATAAGTAGACATGTAATTGAGGAAATATTAAGAGTGTGATACATACACTTACAGAGAACAATAATTTAACTTACCTAAAGAATTAAGATTGCCTTAAATTAACAGATGTGTATACAAGAATGTTAATCGAGAGAATTAGGAAAGGTACTGAGAGATTGATAGGGGAAGAACAGTGTGGGTTCAGGAGAGGAAGAGGATGTGTGGATCAGGTGTTTGTGGTGAGACAGGTGTGTGAGAAGTTCTTGGAGAAAAGTAGGGACACTTTTTGGGCCTTTATGGATTTAGAGAAAGCGTATGGCAGGATAGATAGAGAGGGGTTGTGGAGGGTATTGCGTCTGTATGGAATAAGTGGAAGTTTGTTGAATGCGGTGAAGAGTTTTTACATGAATAGTAGATCGTGCATGAGAGTTGGGAATAGTATGAGTGATTGGTTTGAGGTGAATGTAGGATTACGTCAAGGTTGTGTAATGTCGCCACGGTTCTTTAATGTGTATATGGATGGAGTGGTAAAGGAAGTAAATGAAAAAGTATTAGACAGAGGCTTAACACTAGTGGGGGAGGATAGAAGGTTGTGGAAACTGAGTCAGTTGCTATTTGCGGATGATACTGCATTAGTGGCTGATACTGAAAATGAATTGAATCATTTGGTGACTGAGTTTATTAGCCCTTCTGGTAAGTGTTAAGTATTAATTTTTCCACATCTTTATTTTTTATATACAGTATATTTATTTATTATAAATTTCTGTTCATTTTGTATTTACAGAATAAAATGGGGTGTTCATTCTTTCACAGCTCATGATATCATGTCTTCATCGATTTATTTTTGCATGTTGCAGCTGATGGATTATTATTTTTGCTTTTATAGAAAATTATTTTAAGCTCAGATAATGCAATTTCATTTGCTATTTCTTCATCTCTCTGAATCATGACAAATTATACACTTTTAAGATTCTAATAGTGAAGCTAGTCAAACTTAAATGTCTGATATGTATTTTATAAACTAGTTTAATATCATATTTCACTTAATGCATGTTTCCTTTCATACATTATGCTACTTTGACAGATTATAGTTACCTCAACTTGCAATCACTGTAAATAAATGAAAGCACCCTAACTATCATTAATTATTAAGGGAGTTGTCTCTTGCTTTGAGGTATTGTGTCTTGATTACTGAACATTCCTTTTCATTCTTGTATTAAATTTTTGGCCACTCAGTTTTTTCATGTAACCAATACCAGTAGAAAGTGGATTACTAACAACGGAAATGTATGTTACCCTGTAGCCATGCCTCCTGAGTAGGCATGAGATGGGAACAGCAAGGTAATGACTGCTGCTGGACTAATTATCCTTTCCCGCCAAGAATTCAGACCTGGCATAGAGTAAGGAGAGTGTACATGGTCCTTTCTATCACTCCGAATTTGTTATTGAGTAAAGTATGGAATGCTGAAATATCACTCAAATCTGTAGGGCCAAGTATATAAAGGAACTAAAGCAGTTATATTGCAGTTATAAGCGACCATAATGATCACTGGCTTAATGTGGAGCTAGACATACTTTGAGGGATCACTCATACTGATATAACATAAGAAAGTTTTGTATATATGTAAGTACAGTATAGTTTATATTTTTGTACTTCCTACATGTTCATGAAAAGCTTTAAGAGAGAAATTCTCGTATGTTGTAAAGATGAAGCGAAGAATCGGCTTATAGGACGTGGTAAAACACTTCCATACATTTTATGTACTACATGTATATTATTTTTTTTATTTCAACTATTATTGCTCCCTCCATTGGTGCATACTAAAAGATATGTCTGTTATGGACTCTAATTTTGATATGAGTAGCAGTATCTTAGTTGCTTATGTTAATATTTTTACATCTCGACAAGATTTGTGAAATATGTTTAAATATGTTTTGTTGCCTGTTATTGTACACTTCTCTTCTCTTCTTTATGCTATATAAAAAAACTGATCCCTGATAACAATTATTATAGGTATTTTATTTTTAAAATTTTTGAAGTTGTAAAAGCAGCAAATCCAAATTCATATATTGAATTATATATTGAAGTAGCTTTACATAATCTCTTGGCATTCCAGATCATAAGTAACCCCATATTAATGTATCTTACAGAGATTCTTCCATAACGTGCATATGAGAAAGTTGTTAGGCTATTATAATACAATAAGTTTATTATTAGGAGTCGTTGACTCACTCACATTTTGATACCACCTATTGTGGAGCTTAAAGAGTTTCATTCAATTATTTTGTACTTGACTCAAGAGTTGAAGATCGGTATGGTGCTTAAGTTTTTGTGTTTTGTACTTGAATTTTTTGGGTAGGTTTTATGCAAGGATGGGAGAGAAAATGGTACCCTGACTATTTGGGGTTAAGAACACGCCTACCTTTGCTTTTTTTATTAATCATCAAGAGCTTATACTGGCCACTTCTTACACATGAGTACTTTAACTGCAAATGTAATGGTCTTAGTAGCATATTATTTTTCCATATGATTTTCAGCTGTTAATGTAATACTGATGTTTTTCATGGGCTTCAATTATTTAGAGTTATATAGTACTTATTTTTGGTTATAATGTATAATCTGTTATGTTTTGGGTGGATGTGCAAGAACTGCTGCTGTGTATATGTATGTGTTTTTTTTAGGGAGTGCATATTTTGTGGAATTAATGGAGACTGCAGCATCTGTATAATATTTCTATATTGCTGTACTCTCTTACGTGTTTCTGTTTTGAATTTTTGCTTCTTTTTTTATCTTTGTTCCCTGGAGCTCTAGTTTTTCATGTAATCTAGTCACCATGAAAATATTAAATTTTGAGAAATTCAGCTTTCTCATAGTCAGTCTATGCATGTGAATTATTTATATAATACTTATGCGGTATTTCTATCAATGCATTTGATGATCATGAAAACATTAAAATCTCAGCTTCTCACACCATATGATTGTTAGCTATTTTCCTTTATTGTGGTTGTAGAGCATCTTTTTAGCTTGTTCTGGTAGAGGAAACAAGATGAGGCAGTATTGCATATGCCAGCTATTAACCTCTATTAAGTCAGCAGGCTGTGTGAGTACATTGATTTTGTGTGTTGCCGATAAGATGGTATAAGATTGATAAAAGCCTCGGTTCTTTTTAAACACCAGTACTAGTGAAAAATCTAGGAGTAATATAAAGCAGTTATCGTGGTTATGACTTTATACAAAGATGATGGTCTTTGTTCTGTTATCTTTGGACTATTAGGTGACGTAAAACTCCAAACTTGAGTTTGAAAGGTCTTCTGCATTCAGGACAGGAAGTACCAGATAGCAAAACAGGCCTTTGATGTTGCTGCCTCTCTATCCATATTCTCTCCTCTTTTGATTCTATACATCTCTTAGGTTCCAAAGTTGTGGCTCCTTCTTGGAGGATAGTTTGCCAAAGTTAACTATTTTTGGCATTGGTTTCCCTATTGTTGATGTTAATGTCATTTCCTCATGTAAGCTCTCAGGACATCTTTGTGTCTCTTCTTTTGTCTGCCTCTTTTACATTTGCCTATTTCAAGTAAGGAGTAAATTTGTTTCTGTAGGCATTCGTCTTTCGTGTAGTTGATGTTAAGCAATACACTTTAGGCAGTGTATCATTTAGTTTGAACACTAATATACATTCTTTCTAAACACTGCAAGAATTCATATCAATCTCTCTTTTTAGTTGTAAAGATACATCGCAGTTATTTTGCTGAATTGATTGTTGAGTATGTGACACCTCAGCAATGCCAGTTCTTTCATAATTTTTGAAGGATGTTTTATACCTACGTGCATTGGCATATTTAATCACGAATGGCTTCAACAAGATCTTCAGTTGCATGCATATTGCTTGATAGACTTTTGATAGTAGCTGTTTGTGACTTTAAATATTTTTCAAGATCTAGTTTAATGTTTTACAATGTTCTTATACATGGCATCCATTAGTATTTCGTGTAGTTTTTAAGTGTGCTCATATCACAAAATTTGTATTTTACATATAGAATTAAAATGGCCATATTTAATTGAAGCCTTGTTTTATCAAGTTTGTTATGATTCTCTTGATGTTGTTACCTCTGAGAAAACTCACTATGATGTTTTAGATGAATTTTCTCTGATTTTGTTAAGTAAACAAAGATTTTTATATATCAGATGATGCTGGTATGTTTATACTGACTTTTCTATACTATTAAATAGTACTTTTTAATTTTTTTTTCGCAAAATGCAGTACAATAGTCATATTTGATCATGTATACATAGCATCACACAGGGTCTCCTAGCACACGAACACTACTTTATAATCTTTCTTAATGACTGTCTAACTAGACGTAGCTTTCAAGATTATATAGAATATTTTTTTCTGTTTCTTATACCAGGCTGTATTAGTGCTTATTGTTTCAGTTTGAAGTGTGCACAGCTCACCAAATTCTTATTGTACAATGAAAAACTCTTACGGATCTATTGTAGCAAAGCCAACTTTCAGTGAGTGTTCTATAAATTCTTTATCATAATCTTTTATGTCTCTCTGTGATGAGAGAGAACTTTTGAAATTTATTATATATTTTTTTCTGCAAAAGATTGTTTGTAGTTACACAGCATGAATACTGTTGTTTATACACTATATAAGTAATGTGTTGTCTTTCCTGCAATTAGTATGGGATTTTTAGACTTTTATTTCTTTTCCAACTCAAGCACACTTGGATTTAATTTTCACATTATTGCCAGTAGTTTAACGAAGACTCAGCTTTCCAGAGATGTCATTTGTCTACAGCAGTTGGGCATAAAAGTTGCATCTTATCTAATCTGGTACTTTGAATTATGTGTTTTTCATGTGTATTAACTCTAAATAGGCTTACAACTATTTAGCCAATTTCTTACTTTCTAGTTCGAAGCATATATAGTTTGATTATGCCCTATAGTCAGCTGCAAACCTTATAAAAGTAGAGGAGTTTACTTCAACACCTTATTGTCATGGATGACTTGTGATATAATCATCTAACTGCAGATCGGGTTCCAAGCTCATCTGAGGCCTAATCCTGGTTTAAACATTCTCTAAGCATTTATGAGGGTTTACTTTTTAGCTATATCTTACAGAACTCCAGTATGCAATAAAGTTATCTAGAATTGGGTATTTAATATTGTTTTGCCCCGTAAACCACAAAGAAATCTGATTTAAGAGAATAAATCACACAAATACTTGTGAGATATTCCACAGGCTTAATTTGGAAACTTCTGTCTCATGCTTCTTCCATAGATAGCGAAGTCATGTATTCATCTAAAATGTTAATAAGGACTGTATTTTCTTGGCATTAATTTTGTATTCCTTTTGAGTTTTGATACTTTTCAATGTCAAGCTCCTCTTATCACCACATTGGAAGAGAGAAAATTACACTGTATGTCTATACTGAGCAACTGCATGTCGTTATTGCCATGCTAGAAAACTGAATACTTTTGGCCTCTATCATCATTATTAGACAGGCTTTAAATTTGTCATATTTTATCTTTCAGACCTTTTCTTGTCATGTTGTGTAGCATTCTTACCTAATCTAACCTGTATTCTGCTGTATTTTACAGTATTCGGTATTTTACTGTGATCTATTGTATTTTACTTCATTCTGATATATTTTGCTTTATTATACTGTATTTGGTTGCATATTACTGTATTCAAATGTATTTTACTATATTCTATTGCATTATGCTGTATTCTGCTGTATTGTAATGCATTATGCTGTATTCTGCTGTATTTTAATGCATTATGCTGTATTCTGCGGCTGCTGATTTTACTGAATTCTGCTGTATTATATTGAATTATACTATATCCTGCTGTATTTCTATGTATTTTGCTGTAATTTAGTGCAGTCTGCAGTATTTTACTGCATTTTATTGTATTTTGCTACATTCTGTGATATTTTAGTTTTCTGTTTTAATCTACTGTATCTTAATGTATTCTTCTATATTTTACAGTAATCTGCTGTATTTTCCTGCATTTTGCTGTGTTTTACAATATTTGGCTGTATTGTCGAATTTTAATAGATTTTGCTATATTCTGCTGTGTTTTTCTTTATGCTACTAATTTTTACTAAATTAATTCTACTGTATTTTAATGTATTCTGTTGTATTTTAGTGTATATTGCTGATTTTTACTGTTTTCTGCTGCATTTTGCAGTATTAAGCTGCATTTAACTGTTTTACCGTTTTTTACTTCATTCTGATTGTACTCTGCAAAATATAACAGAATACTGTTAAATACAGCAGAATACAGTAAAATAAAACAAAATACAGGAGAATAGAATAAAATACAGCAGAATACCTTATAATACAACAGAATTCAGTAAAATACAGCAGAATCCAGCATTTGCTGTATTTAACAGTATTCTGCCTTATTGTGCTGTATTTTTCCTTTATTCTTCTTTACTTTGCTGTATTTTATCTGCTTGCTAAAATATGTAGTATTCTGCTGTATTTTACTGTTTTTACTTTATTTCACTGTATTTTACTCTAGCTACTTTGATTTATTTTACTGTATTCTGCTGTATTTTACCATAATCTGCTGTATTTTTCTGTTTTCTGCTGTTTTGCTATATTCTACTGAATTCTGTTGTATTTAGCTGTATTCTGCTGTTGTATAGTGTATGCTGCACTATTTTACTATAATCTGCTGCATTTGACTACATTTTGCAGTATTTTACTACATTCTGATTTATTTGTCTGTATTTTAATGAATTCGGTAGTATTTTACTGTTTTTTTTGGTGTATTGTGCTGTACTTTACTATATCCTTTCATTTTTACTGTACAGGTATTTCAGTGTATTTTGCTGTAATTTACTGCATCCTGCTGTATTACTGCATTTTGCTTTATTGTGTTGTCTTTTACTTTATTTTGCTGAATACTGCTTTATATTAATGTACTTCCTGCATTCTGCTATATTTTGCTTTATGCATTCGTATTTTAATGAAATTTGCTAAATTTTGTTGTATTTTACTGATCTTAACTTAATTCTACAGTATCTTAATATATTTTGCTGTACTTTACTGCATTTAAGCATATTTTGCTCATTTTTACTGTACAGTCATACCTCTAGTCGCAAATTTAACCCATTCCTAAATCCTGCTCGTGGGGCGAAAAGTTTGTGAGGCTAACAAGTTTTCCCATTGGAATGCATGTAATTTCAATAAATCCGTTCCCTATCACCATAAATATACATTTAAATTTTTTTTTATGAGTAAAAACAGGAATAAATATACCTGTAATAGGAAATTTACATTTATAATAGAAAGGAATTCTACTCTACTAAAGTAAAACATGGTACAGTATGTATTTACCTTTGTGGTTTATTTTTGCTGGCACACGTGGATGGTGGTGGAGTAGGAGGACTACTTCTTTGAAGGAGAGTCCCCTTCCATAAAAACGTTAGGTAATTGTTCAGGCACTGGCTGTATTTTTGGTGTTTTCTCTCTGTGTTCTCTTTTGGAAGGTGGTTCTCTGATAAATTTTTGTAAAATGAGACTTCATATTGTCATTTAAAATGTTCAGTGCTCTGTTGCTAACAGTTTTGTGTGGGTGATGATTCTCAGTAACAGCCTGTACCTCACACCACTTACTAAAAATATCTTTAAAATTTTCACTGGAAATTTTTATCGTATCATCCTTCTCCTCCAATGACTGCTCTTATTGGAGTCTTCACCTGTTCACGTTGCAATGCTCTTAGTTCTTCGGTGCTAAGTTCTTGTTTGTGATCCTTCACCAGTGCCCCCACATTCTCCTCATTGACCTCCAAGCCCAACTTTTGCCCATGGCCACAATTTTGTTCAGTATTTGATTAGCTAGCTCTTGCTGGAAGCCCTCAAAGTCTCTTTTAGCCACACAACCTGGCCAAAGTTTCCTCCAGACTTCAACGTGCAGTATGAGACCTCCTTCCATGCCTTGTCATTGAGGCTAATGCATTGGAGGATATTAAAGTGGTTTTTCCAGAAATCACGAAGGGTTATTTCCATGTCATTGGTGACCTGGAATCACCTGACAAAATGACCCTTCGTATAGAGCTTCTTAGAATTAGAAATCACTTGCTGGTCCATGGGCTGGAGGAGAGGAGTGGTGTTGGGAGGCAGAAATTAGACTTTTATGGAGTGGTATTATAGAGCAAAGTCTCCCAAACCTGGAGGATGGGTAGGAGCATTGTCCATTATGAGGAGACACTTTAAGGGGCAAACCTCTTTCCTCAGGATATTTCTCCAAAGTTGGCGTAACATTTCAATCAACCACTCTATAAATAAAGTATGTGTTCCCCAAGCCTTTGAATTCGACCTCCACATTACTGGAAGTCTAGCATTGAACATGTTATTGCACTTAAAAATGTGCAGATTTTTAGAGTGGTAATCTAAAAGAGGCCTAATCTTGCAGTCCCCACTAGCATTAGCACACAATAAAAGTGTAAGCTTATCCTTCATTGGTTTGTGACTAGGCAGTGACATCACCTCTTGGGTTATATAGGTTCTATTAGGCATTTTCTTCCAAAAGAGTCCGGTGTCATCACAGTTAAAAACTTGCTGTGAAACGTAACCAGCACTTCCTATGAATTTGGCAAATTCTAGCACGTATGCATCCATTGCCTTTTGGTCCGAACTAGCCGCCTTTCAATGCCTAACAATGCTATGAATCCCAGTACGTTGACAAAATTTTCCAAACCAGTCTCTACTAACTTTAAATTCGTCAATATTAGCACCACTAGAACTCTGAGTGTTCGCTACTAAATCATTGTGTATTTGTACAGCCTTAGCGCATATTATAGCCTTACTAACAATATCTGCAGCTAGCAGTTTCTCATATATCCAAACTAACAAATTTTCTACCTCCCCTATCAACGTAACCTATTCTTTATTAATATAGTCACCTTTAGCTACGTCAGCCTCCTTAAAAGCCTCTTTATTCTTTGGAATATTACAGATGGTTAATTTCGCCATGTTATAATAGCAAGATCAGAAACAATAACACCATTTTCATGCTTTGAAATTATTTTTTCATTCATTTTAGGCCTTTTAACACCACTGTCACTAATGCACTTCACTTTCTTATGAGCCATAACAAGGCTAACTTGAAGTAAAGGCAAAACGGTGGAAAACTACAAAGAAAGAACACGAACACAGTATGAACGAACTACACAGCGCAGGCACCAAGGCAGAACTGAGAGCAACCACACGGTCGAATGCAAATGTGCTTGCCCAGCCGGATTTGCATGTGTATGTATGCTCGTGACTCAAGGGGCGATGCAATATGTGCTTGTAAATAGTGTTCGTGGGGCGAGGGTCAACTGTATTCTGATGTATTTATCTGCATTCTGTTGTATATTACCAAATTTTTTTACATTCTGTTTAAACCCTATCCAATGTAACCTAACCTAGCCTGTGGTCATGCTTCCTAAGTAGGCATGAGATGGGGAGCAGCAAAACTGGTGCCAGAAATACACAATCTCAGTTATGAGGAGAGACTGATGGAATTACACTTAATATCACTCGAAGCGAGATGAATGAGGGGGAGATGGTGACGGTTTTTAAATTCTTCAAGGTTTTGACAAAGTAGATAGGAATCGATGTATGATATGCCTGGCTCTAAAACTTGAGGTCATAGCTTGAAGCTTCATAAGAAAACTTCTTTGCAGGACATAAAGAAGTACTTTTTTAGTATAAGAATAATTGATGATTGGAATTCAATAGGTAAGGAGATAGTTGATTCTAACTGTATTCATAGTTTTAAGGACAAGTGTGATAAGTATTGCTAAGTACAAAATGGAACCGACCAGGAGACGGGGAGTTATGGGCATAGGGCTCTTTCCCGTAAGCACAATTAAGTAGTTACCCAATACAAATGTTACTAATTCACAATCGGAGTATTAAATTCAGTAGTACAGTCAACAAACATGCAAACACACTTCATTTTTCTTCTTTGATGTGTAATAATTATTTTCTTATCACAGTCATGGCATTAAACTATATAATAAAAGTTTTCTTCATACATTATTAATTTCATAAAATATTTTCCAAAAAATCAAGAACGTTTAAAACCTGTCTACATCTGATGGAGGGTAGGGAGTATTACACTTGTATACCTTACGGGTAGTAGAAGCTGACTTAAATTATCCTTAAACTATTCCACACTTGCAACTTTCTGCCCCTCAGTAGAGAAGATAAGAAGAATAGAGGATAAGGCAATCCCTCCTTTCATGACATGTTTCCTCTCACTGAAAATTTGCATGATCTGGCAAATCAACCTACCAGCTTCAGTAGGCTGAGGGTTTTGTGGAAAAACAAAATTAATATAAATGATTGTAGTTTTAAAAGTATAAACAATGTGAAAAACACAACATTAATTTCATTGCAGGCCTTGGAATAACACAAAAGAAAAGGAAAATGCAAATAAATAAAATACCCCAAACAGACATATGTATATAAAAAATACGCACTACTCAATGATATCACAAAAAATATGATCTGAATGAAATTTATTCGATCAAAAGCAAGCCATGATATTCCAGTTGTATATAGATGTATCTTTGATAAGAGAACAAAACAGAACATAAGCCATTAAAAAGTAATTAAAACCCTGTTATAAAGCATACATAAAGTTTATGTACTGACTAAATTCAAAGTCCACATGAAACTAATACTCTTCGCTTAGAAATATTGATCATTATGATACTTTTTCTTTCTTAAGGCTGCAAGAGATAAAAAAATATTACAAAATAAGTCACAATGACAATCCATTACATAACACGACAATCCTTCCTCTTCTTTTTCTTTTTCTTTTTCTTATCTGTAGCTTCCACACACTTTTCTGCACAGGAACTGCTTTCGCTACTGCTGTTGAAGACGTCCCTTTTTGGGTCGCTACTGTAGCCGTCAGGAGCATCTAAGAATTCGTTTTCCTCCTCATCGCTACTACTCGATCCCCCTCCAATCTCTCCATTAGGTTCCTCCACTGAAGATTTATCATCCATGGCAAGAGGAGGAGAACGCTCTTCTTGACCATGAACACCATTCACCTCTGGTATTGAAATCTCGTGTATCACACGTTCTTGCTCTTCGTCCGTAGATTCGCTCTTTTCCTGCTTACTCTTCTTTTCTTCCTCTTCGATCTTCTTGATGCTCTCTTCCATTTTGTTGGCTATTTCTTTGTCATTGGAGCTGCTCTCTTTCTTGGAATGATTCTCGAGGTGTTTCTGGGCATAGAAGCTGTCTTCAATCTGAAATGAATTAATCTTGGATTACTATACTCTGTTCTGTAAAGCTCAATGGTACAGTTTGGGTCGGGAAATACTAGCCTGACAAACACAGGTTCGGTCCCTGTGTGGGATGTTAGGGAAGGTATCCAGTCTTAATCCCCCAAACTCCAACCTGTCTGTGTACACCCCATTTAAATGGTAACTAAATGTGATGCATAAAATAGAAAAAAAAAGTTTGTGAGTATATTTTCGGAGAATCATGCTTTCGCTTACACCAATCCATAGTTTTAAGGACAGGTATGATAAGTACTAAATGGAACCGATCAGGAGACGGGAAGATACGAGCTTTGGGTTCTTTCCCATAAACACAATTAGGTAATCACATTCTATGTCTTTAATATATTTCAAGACAGTTTATTTCTACGTACATATGCAAGTGTTATTTTGCATGATAATTTCGTTTATCATAGCTTAAGTGCATGCACATATATTTATGGACATACTATGAATACCTATTCATTTATATCAAATTTACACGTACAATCCTATGTATAATGTGTAGTTCGTTCTTTGGACTAGCTGTAGAAGAGAGAGAGGGAAATCTGAGACACTAAATGTTTAACCACAAACCTGTCACTGCCTTCGGATTCCCTCACCTGTGCGAACCAAAACCGTTATATGTAATTGTTTCCACTGACAGATGAGGGGAGTTTTGTGAGACTTTCTTACAAAAAGTTAATTGTACTCGTGAAACGCTACGAGACACTCATGTTTACGATGTGTAAAATCAGTCGTAGTTGAGATTTACGAAATACATTTGCTACCGTGATCACTGACAGTGAATATATGTTTCATAATGAGTAATTAGTTGCTCGTGAGATGCTATGAGACACTCAGGTCGAAGAACGTGGATGAGAAGACATTCGAGATTGATTCTTAGTTCCGTGATTGCTGACGACATCTGGGTTTCTGGATAGATGAGTACAGATTTAACTTATTTCTAACAATGTTTATAACTACATGTAAGGGACAGAATGAGCTTATTTAATAGAACACTCGTAGGTAGAATGTATGTGGGAAAATTTATTAGTCTGTATGAGGAAGTTTTAATTTAAGGTGAGGAGAGTTTATTTAATAACTCCCATATCAGCAGTTCACAAGCCCCCTTATAAAATATTTGCATGTAATATTAATTATATATTAGTGGTAGAGGATTTAAATTTGAGATCGCTTGTACGCCTCTATCGAAGCCGTGTCAGGATTTCCGAATTTAGGGGGTTCTGAGATCGAAGGTTAATAACATATAGGAAATCCTCCACAATATAGTTTCAAATTTTTATAATATTCCTTGGCACGTTACAAGCAGTAAATGAAAGGAATAATTTTAGTACTTTATCATATATATATATATATATATATATATATATATATATATATATATATATATATATATATATATATATAATATATATATACACACACACACGCAGTAACGAACCAATTAGAATTTTTTTTTAGGACATAAGCCAGATCCTACAGGAAGGAGGGGGCTGAGCAGATTGCATATTACCAGAATTTCAGAAGGGATGTGATATGATCCCACACGGGAGACTTATTAAGAAGCAGCAAGTAATGGCGAGAATAGGAAGAAATGTCTTGGAATGGATAAAAGTTACTTAGCAGGAAAGGAACAGCGGGTTAGAGTAAGACAGTCAGTGTCTGAATAGAGAAGGATTAATAGTGAGGTTCCACAGGGTTCGATTTTAGGGTCCCTTTTATTCCTTATATATGTAAACGACTTACCAAAGTCTAAATTCTTTCTTGAATATGTTTGCAGATAATCCAAAGATTGAGAAGAAGTAAGAGACGAGGACAATAGTAGAGAACTTCAGGAAGATCTAAATAGTCTGCATGAGTGGTCAGAAAAGTGGCTAATGAAATTCAGTACTTTAATATGTAAGGTAATGAGGATGGATACAAGTGCGAGAAGGCTCAAGCTTAGATACTCAATAGCAAGAGCAGAACTTCAAGAGACGGAGAAAGAGAGAGATCTAGGAGTAAACATATTGGCAGATTTGTCTCCGAAAATACTTATAAATGGTATAGTAAGGGCAGCATATTCTTTCTTAGTAAATGTAAAGGTAGCCTTCAGACGGACAGGGAATGTTCAGAAATATTTAAAGTAAGGCCAAAGCTTGAATATTTAGCCCCCTTTAGAAATACACACTTGAAAAAGCATATACTCGCAAATAAGCTGGGAAAAGTTCAAAGACATGCCAAGAAACTGGTGCCAGAAATATGCAATCTCGGCTATGAGGAGAGGCTGAAGGAATTAGACTGACCATCGCTTGAAGCTAGAAGTATGGGGGATATGGTAACGATTTGTATTCCTTCATGGTTTTGGCAGAGTGGATAGAGGTCGCTATTTTGATATGGTTGGGTCTAGAAGTGGAGGTCATGGCTTGAAGCTTCGTAAGAAAACTTCTATGCAGCATGTAAGGAAGTACTTTTTTTTTAGTGTAAGAGTAGATGATGATTGGAATTCGCTAAGTGAGGAGGTAATTAATGCTAATTAATTTCACAGTTTTAAGAACAAATATGATAAGTATCATTGAGTACAAAAATTTAACCGACCAGGAGAAAGGGAGTTGCGAATACAGGGCTCTTCCCCGTAAGCACAGTTAGGCAATTTTACATGCACACACACACACACACACACATCTATATATATATATATATATATATATATATATATATATATATATATATATATATATATATATATATATATATATATATATATATATATATATATATATATCAATTGTCAAGAATAACAAGGTTTCACAAATCATACTGAAATATGCAAGTTAATTAAATAAAAAAAATTATGTCTTACAATAGTAAGTCGCTTGACGCTTTCCAGGGCATAACTGTGAGCATCTATGGCACTCAAGAAATCCTTGTGTCGACGGAGGAGTTCCTCAACTTCCTCAACCGTATTCCCAAGATCATCATTTTTAAGGTGGAATTCCTCTCTTAAAAGCCATACCTCAAAGTCTTCCGCATCTCTCATGTACATCTAGAATAATAATAGTAATAGCAACAGCAGCAAAAACAACAACAAAGATAATGATTTAACATATAAATGGTTTAACGCATGCCACAAAGCAATTTCTCCAGGCCCATCTCCGAAGATATTAATTGAATAAGTCAACATCAGTGACTTTCAAAAAATCAAACAGTTTAATTCAAATAGTCAGGTCAATGACTTACTCTGATATCCAGGTGATGTTTGTAGATGGTGTGTCGTGCTTTCCACGTTTCTACCAGCAATGCACCTCTGGCCATCAAGTTGTCTATTCTCTTTTCAATTTCTTCCTTCATAAAGTGCCCTTCTTTACAAAGGCTGCGACCTTTCACCTCAAAAGCCCCAAATTCTTCTTTCCTGGCATCCATCTGAGTTTTATAATCATTGTGTCGATCACAGAGCAGCTGGGCACCAGCGACATCCAAGGGTAGATGAGGTGCTGTGATTTTGTTCAGCATTTCATTCAGCAAATTCCTGTTCCATGCAAGTATTTGTTATATTTTCAAGAATGATCATTCAGACCGAATTCACGAGGCAAAATTTAACTGGATACATATATAATGATAATTTCCACCATTGTTTATCTTTCTAAAGTATTTTTATTTGAAGCATTTACCAAACAAGACATATAAATTCACTCGGTAAGCAGATTTACGGCGTTAAAAAGCTAAATACAAGAATTCTAAAAGTTTAATTTAACATTGCAACTATAAACTTCAGCGATAACATTACCTTTAATACTAGCGATAAAAAAAAAACGTAAAGTAGTATTTTACTAATACGTAATTAACAGAAGAAGAAAAAAACACTTACATTAATTCATGATAATTATCAAAATAATTTTGTACTTTTTCTGCTTGATGTAGTGTGTCACTTCTCTGCTTTGACTTGTCTTTCAGTTGCGAGATTGCATCATTAATCGTTGTTAGCTTGGCAGATATGTGATCATTTGCATCTGGGATCTGCTCAATCAGAGATTTTCCTTCTTCGGACATGCTCTCGATCTAGGTTTAGAGTATAATATAAATAGCATAGTTACTGAAGGATGCTGATCTTTCACTGTGGTGAAATCCATCTCTTTAAATAAAAACAATGTAAGCAGTCATAATTAGTCTCTAGATTAAGCAATGATTTACATTTACTACTTGATTAATAATGTGTAAGACCAGCCTCCAACTATCTACACCATATATATATATATATATATATATATATATATATATATATATATATATATATATATATATATATATATATATATATATATATATATATATATATATATATATATATATATATATCGAAACTGATTACAGATCAGTGTTCAAGTGACATGTTCCTGGGCCATGATTTTCTCGAAGCTCCTTTTGAGCAAAATGATTTTTAGGAGTTGATGATACAGTTAGATGGAAGCCCCATTTCTGGAAAAATATACTGATTTCATGTTACTGTTATACATTTACTTAGACGTATGCAAAGAAAATACAATCGAACATTTTAGGAAATTTTTAGTTTGCAAAGGTGGCTTCCATAGCTACATATACACAGGTTTTCTGTATATATATATATATATATATATATATATATATATATATATATATATATATATATATATATATATATATATATATATATATATATATATATATATATATATATATAGTACCCGACCTGGACTCGAACCTAGGACACATGATTACTGTGCCAAGGTACTACCAACTGGCACAGTAATTATGTGTCTTAGGTTCGAGCACCAGTCGGGTGTTTTCGCATATGGTAATGTGCTTATTTGATATATATATATATATATATATATATATATATATATATATATATATATATATATATATATATATATATATATATATATATATATATATATATATATATATATATATATATATATATATATATATATATATATATATATATGCATATATATATATATATATATATATATATATATATATATATATATATATATATATATATATATATATATATATATATATATATATATATATATATATATATATATATATATAGTCGTGTCATAAGCTATCAAATAAAATTAACTTAATTATTTACCTCTTTTGCTAGAATATCAGTATCTTGTTCAAAGGCCTGGTGACGTCTAATTAAATCCTGAATTCTTTCTAAATGGAAGTTATTGTTGTCATCAGAGGCATATTTCTTGAGTAACATTTGCGCATCCTCCTCGTGGCGCTCCAGAACAAGATTCTGAGGTTAAGAAGACGACGGAATGATACATAAATATGGGTTTATAGTCTAGGAATGTACATATGCATTTAGAAACATAACCAATAGGAAATGACTTGTTTTACAACCAATTTAAGGCTTGATAGCAACTAAATACGTAATGAATCTTCATGATAAAAATGAAAACCGAATTGAGAAAGGAAAATAAAGGATTGGAAAAAGAAAGTTATTCAGAAAAGGTCACTGTTATTACTGTATGATCAATATCCTCATTCCTATAAACGCTCTCAGAGTATTGTGGGACATCATTCAAAAAGATATTCTAAAATACTGAACTTTCAGGACAATTCTGGTTTATTTCCGAGAGGACAATAATTATTTTATGTAGACCCACAGGTTATAATTTGCTACGGATCAGGATTCGAATATCAATACATTAGCATTTAAAAAAAATATTTCCTGACCTCTTCGTATACCCTTGTGGACTTCATTTTTAATATTGCGATCTTCATATTAACACTTAACTGCATTAGCACTGTACCTTGTCACGAATCTTATCCAAAAACTTCCTTATTTTGACATCAAAATTAAGAATGTCAATGACACTCTCAAGGCTTCGAACTCTATTATCCACTTCATCTGAAAGTTCAGTCCATCTGGTGGATAACTCTTGAATATCGTCTTGGATTTTGATAAAGGATGGAGCATAATCGTACTCGGAGTCAGAGCTCTCACTATCACTATTACTATCACTGGAAGACTTGAAAAAGAATAGCTCATCAATATGCAAAATTCCAGTACTGGAAAGGGCAGTCACTGATATTCGAGTTTGATTTGAAACGTGAAAACTATATTCTGCACAGTATTGACAAAATGTTACATGGTTGAGCTCGTGTCATTCTAAAAATCTGGTTGCATTTTGAATTTTTCTACTCCAGCAAAAGCTTAAAAATATAGAACTTGAAAAATATGTCAACCTTTACGAATACTATAAGTACACGACCTATTATCCCAGATACCGAGTACTGTTGGTATCATTCCTTGTAATGCATGCCCTATTACTGGATAGCAATATATTAAAACAATGAAGAGAACGCATTAATTTTATTACTATTGAATAATTACCTCACTCATGGCTTTTTGCTTGTTGGAGCTGTTACTATCGGCATCGTCTACGATGAATCGACCTGTCTTGATGACATTACTAACGGCATCTTTACGTGCTTCGAGATCAGCTTTGAGCTGTTCTCGGTTGATTTTCAGAGCAAGAGCTTCTTCTACATTATGGGGTGTTTCTTTCTCTTTAATATTGGCCTGAACGTCATGTGTCCAGTCCAAGAGGTTGTGAGTCTGAAAATATTTATATATTCAAACAAAGAGTGGGTAAGACATTATTGGCCTTACCTCTGTAAAACCTTGAACAATCAGCTTTACTTATATTATGGGAATGAATTTTATTAAAATACCCTTTGCTAGGAGACCTTGCGAAACAGATATTGAATGTCTTTGTTATTACTTGAAAGCATAGACTGTGGTGAATGACTAAAAGGAAATTTTCTGTAAAATTTAGATAATGATATTCATGGGGAATGAGTCACAAAACTAAAAATGTTTTATTATTACTTGGAGGAAGTAGCCTTCCTTGGTTTGATCAACAGACTTCTTCAGCTGAAAGAAGCTGAAGAGATTGGTTGATCAAATCATTGAAAGCTACACAGGATGATGACGTCAAATTTATTGTATTTTTAGAATGTTAATCGCATTTTGCAAAATATCTGTATAGTTGTATTGCCTGTATTTATAAAAGAACTAAAATAACCCAAACTGGGTAAATTTTTCGACTGTCTTCAAAGTATCACATATTCTTAAAAGATCAACCAAGACAAAAGTTGCCCATATACTTCACTGGGCTCTTTTTACCTCTCGATATCAATCGAACATTATACTAGTTAAAGTTATTACCGAATAGACTCTTACATCTATCATGAAAAGCTTTCTTTCAGCAGCAGTTGAAAGTTGCTCCTTTCTCTTAGCAATCTTTTTCTGCAGGTTGTTCCAAGCTTCCTGAAGGTGAGCCTCCTGCTGTAAGACTAGTTCCATATTTCTACTTCCTTCGTATGTTGCTTGCAGCTTAGTTGAATTGTTCATCATATTCTAGAACAGAAAACTACTTTAGGCAAACGTAGTAAATAAAAATCAGTCTGCGCTACGCCATTAATTAACAAGTATAACTCCAAACTTGGAAAATATATGTACACTCATATCCAATAACTGCACACCCCCTTGTACTGGAGATGGCTGAGCCCAAGTGCACATCTATATCTCCATAGAGCCAATTCACTCCATATCAACTCTCCATGACACTTGAGGAAAAGGGTCACCACAATCCTCCCCCACCACCATAATTACTACGCTTGAATCTCTAATATGGTAAATGGGTAAAAACTTTGCTCCCCGGTGTCCGACAGCCGTAGCTGTTGGATCCCACATTCACGAATCCCAGCTTACAGTACTAAAAATAATTAGGAGAAATACTTCTTAGCCCTCATCATCTGTTCACAATCTCTCTCCAGCCATCAAATATATCTAGCACTCTCTCTTCCCCTTACTACTAACATACACCGTCCACCTGAAACTCCTTTCAACTTTTCCATCCACCTCCCGTAGGGGCTT
This sequence comes from Halocaridina rubra, assembly GCA_037179515.1. Taxonomy (NCBI): domain Eukaryota; kingdom Metazoa; phylum Arthropoda; class Malacostraca; order Decapoda; family Atyidae; genus Halocaridina; species Halocaridina rubra. The sequence goes on along the minus strand of JAXCGZ010002050.1, from coordinate 2,653 downwards.
CCTCTCAACTTTACTTAACTTACTTCTCTCCACACCCTCTGTGCTAGTCATTCGTCATTAATTTTTTCTGCGTGCCCATATTTTCTCTGATATCTCTAGTCTACCTTAGGCAATATCTTTCCTTCCAACACCCTTTCTTTGCTTCACCTCCTCATTTCCCACTCTATCAATGTTTGATACACCTATCAAATTTCTCAAACACCTTTTCTCCATGACATTCAACTTATTCTTTTCATCCGCTTTTGAATTCCGTTTTTCATCCTCACTTGAATTCCGAATTACTGTCCCACTGAATGTCATCGGTACAATTACGTCTTTATCTAACTTCTTTGTTGTTGTTTTTTCCATTCCTGAGTACCTAACCGTGTTAGCCATTTACTCGTTTCCGTCACTGTAACTCACAATATTCTCACCAATATATTATGAATAAGGGGATGAGCAGGAATTGTGAAGTGCTCACTAGTTTTAACATCCTATCAGTTATGCAGGCTTTGTGACCTAGGACAACACATGTAACTGCTTGCAACAGTGGTATGTATTTTGCTATCCCCATCGAGTACCATAACGGATGGGCATGTTACGGGACTGGTAATGAACACCTGAAATCGAATAGTTATTGTACCGAGACAGACACAATCACGAGCAGATATTAGGTTAAATTCATAATCACCCTGCTTTGTGCCCATGAGGATATATAATCTCACCTGCTCCTGGATTTCCAAAATAGCAAAATCTCTCTCAAATCTTTCGAGCATGAGTTGTTGTGATTTAATTGTGGCTAAGTCTTCACCGATCTCTTTTCCCATCAACTGTTCTTTTTCTCTCATCCTTGCGATCAAGTCTTCAACTTCTCGCCTAAAGATGTGAATCTCGCCCGCTTCTTGCAGCTCACGAGTGGTTTCATCGATGTGATCCAGTAAACTATTCCAAGACTGTCTGCCATGTGGAGAGAGCGAAAACTGTTAACATCAGTGACTCTACGTAAGTAGAGAATGTTTCGCTCGTTGATGAACTTGTTAAATACATTTCTCTTAAGCTGGCCTTTATCTTCAAGGCAACTGTACTATCAAGATAGTCACTAAATAGCAATGTTCTCTCAATAGCCAGGAAAGCAATAATCAGGAAACATAATATTATCCATAATATCATTACGATTACTTTTAATACTATGAACTACTACTACTACTAGTAGTAGTAGTAGTAGTAGTAGTAGTAGTATTAGTAGTAGTAGTAGTAGTAGTAAATACATTATCAGCAGAAGTAGAGGGCACAGTTATACTAACCGCATTCATGTATGAGAGTAAGCCTATTAAATATATTATTTACATTCTCTCTATTAACTCCAAATTCATATGATATTCCCAAGTCTAAAATAAGAATGGCCTGAAATTAGGAAACGCTGGCATGAAATTTCTAGACCAAAAGGGTAAATAAAATGAATAAATAATTTACTTAAGCTCCTTCTGGTGGTTTTCAACTCTTTCAGAAAATAAGTTGTCGTCTCCCATCAGCTTCTGTGCAAGCTGTTCACAGTGGTTAAAACGAGCTGATCCCGAAGTCACTTTTTGCTTCAAATAGTCGAATTTGACCTGCAGAGTCTGGTGAAAAAAAAAATGCTGTTTAAGATTGGTTGTGAGCATGGAAAAACAAGAACTGCGTTACATTATTATAATTTATCCTGTATTTGATTACAAAATGGTTTATTTTCTTTTCTTAGCTTATATATGGGGGGGGGTCGTAGTAGCGCATAAGGTAGAGTTCTCAGCTCAGGTGATGGAACTGCGTGCTAGCCTACGGCGGGGCGATAGGAAGGGCATCCAGCCTTAAATCCCCTGCTTCAGTCAGTCTGTGTCTACCCTCCAAATGGAAACTGAAAGCGACATGTAAATAGTTCAAAAAATAAAGTTACAAGTAGGAATTGAGCATAGCTCTCATTGGCTAATTGCCTGGATAGAGGGATTGGCCTAAATGCATACAGAATAGTTTAATGTAATGATAAACTGTTTCTTGTGATGAACCGTAATTCTCGAGCCCCGCCCACCTTATCGTACGCCAGGAGAGTTGCAAGCTGACGTTTTTTAAAAGCAATGCATGAGATCTGATCATATGCTGGGCAGTTTCATATCTCTGATTGGAAATGAATATAAAACCAGGCATTTGGACCTCTGAGGAATGTGAGCAGAGATGCAATTATACAGATAAAATGTAACACACTGCAAATAATATATTGTGGAAATTAATTAGCCCTTAGTTGAAAAGGGAGTTAGTGACGTAAAACCGAAACCAATAATAATAATGATAATAATAATAATAATAATAATAATAATAATAATAATAATAATAATAATAATAATAATAATAATAATAATAATAATAATAATAATGAATATGGCAAGGCTATAACAAAATGAAAATTCCTTGTGACTTAAACTCACCACAATCTGCTCGTAATCCTGGTCCAGTTCTTTTGTGTTTGGTGTCTGTCTGTGTTCTTGTATCCAGTTTTCCAAGTCATCAGCTTCTTGTAGATATTGCTGGAGCTCGAAACTCTGTTGAGCTCTCTTGTGGTGTTCTACTGAAATTTGCTGGAGCTCACTCAGTTTCTTACCGATATTCTGGGAAGAGTAATTGAAAATATTGTATGCAGTTAGGT
>JAXCGZ010002049.1:112500-122713 GCA_037179515.1 Halocaridina rubra | reverse complement strand
CATTGAGAATTTAATACATCTTGCTCAGCAATATCGACGGACATTAAGAACTTTAAATATAAATATATGTCGTAGTGTATAATAATGTTAACTATAATGCACTTATTGATGCTATTAATGCTCTAGTTCCACAATGTATCATAGGACACATCAGTAGCATTTTTTTCCTTATTTTTTCCTGCCTTGAAAACTTTCATTACAATAGATTTCGTTCAACATTTTGCCGTGATTGTTAAGTAATGCGTTATGAATGCCAATTTTGGCACTACTGTGTTGCTGAATTTTGGAAATCGTAAGACATCAGGTTGTCGTGTAATGAATTGAACTTTTTATGTAGTGTGATATGCATATTTTAATCAATAGTCTAGTGTTATCTTTATTTTAAATGCTATAACTTATCTCTTTCTATCCTTGCTTTTGTAGCAGCATAGAATAAAATACTTATTGCCCAGTAAATTACTTTGCAGGTGTACATGATGAGCACAAGAATTATATTGCGTAACTGGGGACATTTGAGGAACAAAATAAAACATGAATATATATTGGTATATATGTTATTTAGAAGGTAATAATTATCAACGAAAAAGCTACTTTTAAGGATATAGAAATTTATCTTCCTTTCAAAACGTCTTCGAGAAGTTAACAAAACTAGGATCATGAACTCTTGGTGTTTTATATTTATATATTCCTTTGAATACAGTCTTCCATTCGCAAGCTGTAATTTTAGAGTTATACTCGGTATATGCCCCTCAATGTACTATAATACGGTCGGAAGTATTGAATTTTCGGGTACTTGAACTGCGTATGTATAATCATATTTGGTAACCGAGAAAAGAATTTTGATAAGGGAATGAGTTTAACCCTATAGAAGAAGCAATGTTAGTTCGGTAAGATTGTACTGTAGTTATTAATTTTCTTTCACGAATATTTGAACTATACTATATGTCTTTTAACCTATATCTAATGCTTTTATCATAAACCTGGGATATTTGTTATGGGGGATTTGACGCTTTAGCATATCTAAGCTGACAAAAAGCTGTTCATATGTGCAGAATGCACATGTCTATAATAATTGACAAGGTTTATCTGACATAACCATATTTTGTTTTTAATTGTAAACGAAATATATAGTAGAGATGTGTCTTCAGTGAGATGGATGCTAAACTGCTGTGTTTATGTTTAGTAAATTTTCATTAAACATATGGAATGTTTAGGTATAGTAGTGATAATACTAATCTCACAGTTATCAGGTAATCGTTATTCAGATAATGTTACCTTTTGAAGTTTTATGTTAATAAGCTTTATTTTTTTCACTATTCTTGTACCCTTGGTTTGAGGGACAGATTATCACCCTTGCAATTTCTAAAGTAGAGGGGATCTATATGAAATAGTGAGTGAGAAGCTTTTAGTGTCTTCTCCATGAAACAGTGTGAAATATATTTGATTCAGAGCAGCTCTTAAATATCTGATGATTCTTAGAGCCGCTTTATCATGTCCATAAAGAGCACATTAGAACTATATCTACAAGGAGCTGATAAGAATGGGATCTGCCAATCTCCTCAAAAGAAGAGGAGAACTTGATAGTAACCCTGCTTCTTTGCTGGGTAGAATATACCATTGACTTGAAGTACTTTTAGGTTAGCGTACTGCAATCCTCTTTGATTTGCTCATAACATCTGTATTTCTTACAGTGCTAAATAATATTTATTGAAGTTCATCTAATATTATGACTTTGCACTAAGTGATGGAAGACTGACTTCTCGGAGCCGGCCATTTAAAGTAAATTTTTCAGTTTTGTTACTATTGCTGTCTTAACCGTTGTTTTTGTGAATCATTAGTGATCTGGTCTTGACCTGAGCTTGTATTATGCATTAGTATTACAGTATAATGAAGAAGCCACCTTCAAGGTCCCACAAATCTGTTCATAATAGAAACCTTATTCATATTCACATGATTTCTTATGGTCTCGTGGAAAGTCATTACATCTCTACTTTTTGTAGTTAATTGATATAATTAAAGAGCTCCAAGAGTTTTTTTTTCCAGAATTTTGTATCGTTATATCAAGTCAGCCCTTTATGGATCCAAGGAAAAAGTTGTACACACCTATCATGTATAAATTCATACTACTTTAATATTAATTTTTCACTACTTTTAAACTATCTCCAGTTTCTCCCAATTTTTTTATTCCAAAGGGTAAACGGAACAGATTGAATGTAATAAAGATGATCTTTCAGCATTATAAAAGATGCTTCAAGGGTGGATGGAGTGAGGAAGGTGGAGGTGAGGCAGAGAACGGGTGTTAAGCTTTGTGATTACTTAGACTGCAGAATCCTAAGATGGCGTCGGCATTTGGAAAGAAAGAATGAGTATCAACTTGTATAGAGATTGTGGAGAGTAGAAGCAAATTGCGTAGGCAAGGTCAAGACCAAGATTGAGGTCCCAATGAGGCAGGGAAGAGAGTGTGCAAGAGATGGGGATGGATAGGAAGAGATTGTAAAGGCATGATGTTTCCAAAGGGTTTATGCCACACAGTACTGCAGACTGCCGATTGATATGAGCATGAACTTTATAAGCTATATCATTTGGATTAGTTTGTTAAGCTGTATCACTGAAATAATGTTTTAAGATCACAAGTGATGTAAACACCCTTGTTGCTTTTATGTGGTACAGTCTTATGTCAGTTCCCATGATGAAGGAACTCATTCTGCTTTATTGCTGCCTTGGGTATATGTCCATCCTTTTGTTTTAAGCATTATTATCCTCCAGGTTTCTGTTCCTTGTTCTCATATATATGTCTAATTTAATCCTTAAGTTTCCAATACTGTTTTGATGATGGTTAGGTTATATGTGTGTGTGTTTTTTTTGGGGGGGGGGGTTCATGTTAGTTCAACTATGCTGTTACTGAAATTTATGGGTGCAAGTACCTTTTTGACATCCTGTAAGTGACATGCTGCATCAGATGGGAGGATCTATGATCTTTTCTATGTGCTTTATTAGATATTATTGTTATGATTTTTCCGGACTTTATGGTCTCTGTCCTCTGCTCATGTATGATTTGCTGGGGCCTTTTATATATGGATTGAGTCTTGATTTGTTATAATGACTCGGTGGTCTATGGACAGAGTTTTTTTTATTCGTTATATGTATTTTTTTTATTAATAATGACGAGTTTGTCTGTGGCTGGGACTTTTATAAACATATCCGTAGTGATCATATCATTGTGGATATTGGCATTGGTTCACAGAATCCCCAGGACTGAGCTAAGCTTTAGTGATGGTGCGCTTGTTTTCAGAAGAGATTTCCTTATGCACAAAGCTTGTATTCCTTGGGATATTATCAGTTTTTACTCTTTTTTTTATGGTCTCTTCCTGTGGAACACCTCAATGTTGTTTAAAGCTTCATCGTATTATCAGTTTTATATTTTAGTGTTGTGGTCTGCGTCCTTCCGTAGGTGACCTCTTTCTTATGTAATTTTTTTTAACTATTATATATCCCTTGGTTATTTACTTCAGGATTTGTGGTAGTGTCTATATATTAATTGTTTTGGAAAATGTTGTTCTATGTGCCCTTAACGCAGCTCTGTATTGTCCTACAGGCCCAAAGGTGCAAGAATATCAAGTTTCTAAATGCATTGTGCGCTGTTTCTGACATCTCGATGGGGTCTTTTAGAAATAGGCTCTCAAATTCTTTCAGCAACATTTATAGTCATTGCATTTTATTGCACCTAGCATTTCTTAGGAATAGATTATTTAGTGCATACATGCTTATGGAACCTTATCCTTGCTCAAATATTAAGTTATATTTGACCTGTGAATGGACTTATATTCAAATGAGAAATTATTCTACTCTAGCACTCTTGAATCCTCGTGTGATGAGTGTAGTCTGGTTGGAATCCTTTGTCATCTTCTTTTATTAACTCGGTTTTTCATACTATACACTAGCTCCATCATTTTTACTTCATTTAGTCTACTGAACTTTAATCTTCATTCACAAAGTCCTGTAAGGTGCACACCCGTCGAGGTAGCATTTGGTTCTTATATATCTTTGTCCTGTTGCCTCTGACCTTACCTGGCTTTTGTCTTTAGTGACCTTGAGTGCTTGTTTGAGTTACCTTCTTGATGATATCCTTTGGTTGTTGGGAAAGATTTTGATAACTGTGTTTCCAGTCATTTATTTTTTAATACACAAAATTTTACAAGAGGCCATCCAGTGACATTGCAGATGCCCTGTATCGCAATGACAGAATTGAAAGCAACTGTTGTGGCAATTTTTCAGATGTCTTGGGAGAAGACTTTGCTCATTGGTTGAGATAGCTTTATGGAGGTTCAAAGGAGTTTTAAGGTGTGTGCATATGATAACTTTTCTTTGTCATGTTGAAAAAAGAAAATCCTGTCTTGTAATTACAGAAGATATTAAGTTAGGTTTTAAGGATCCACTTAGTAAAAAGCTCACCTCTGGGAGTGATGTAATTATGATTGGAAAATGTGGGTAGGAGAGTAATTCTTCAACAAGAAGGGTTGCTATAACAGAATTGACAGGGAACCATCTGCAGGTGGTTTGAGGAAAATGTCCCCCTGCAGAATGCAGTTAATTTCCTAATCCTATAGACCACAGAAATCACTTATGGTATTATGATTATTCTAGTATGATGCATAAAGCCTCAAAGGTAAAGAGCTGTGATTTCCGAATGACCTCATACCTCATTGCATTCCCATGTCTGAGATGAGAGACGTTTAGAAGGCCCTATCAATATCATGTTTTCTGCAGTGGCAAAATAAGTCCCCTTGAAATTCCAAAACCAATTCCCTAATTTCCTTATATTTTTGAAGGCAACTGTTGCAAGACAGACCCTACTCAAGAGACTTTTCAACTACTTTGACGTGGTATACTGAATCGTGATTCTACTCTTCCTCTACTGTATAGTCAATGCAAGTACCCAAAAGAATCATGATTCTAATATTCCACTACAATATACTCAACACTAGTACCCATTGGCCCAGAGCTTGCAACCGCGATGAGACTCCTTTTTTTTTACTCAGTGGACTACTGTCTAGTTATTTAGTCACATTGGACCCGGTTATGTAAACCGTTGTCAAATTTTCCAGGAAACAGTGTAGTTTTTTTATGTGAAAAGTAAGAAACAGAATCATACCTCTTTCATGAGTGAAAAAATGAAACAAAAATTAACTGGTAAACAAACTCATCCACCGGGTTCAGCTTTGACTTAAAGAAAAACTAAAACATTAACTCTATATGTAGCACTACCACTGAAATAAATCCTGATTCTACAGTTTTTACATGGGAATATTTAAAAGTCTTTGAGTTAATTCACAAATAATTATTATTTGCAGGCATAATATTAGCAACCTCTTCATACCCAAGAGAGATATAAATTTTGCTGGTTTGGTAATGATGATAGGAAGCATATTTTTCTGAACTCTCCGTAAGCTGAGGCACACATCCGCATTACCCGTAGAGCCTATAAAATGGACCACTAACTTAAGCGTGTGGTTAGAATTTATAGTTCAGTCCATTTTTTCGAGAACGATTCAATTCTGGATTAATTATGCCTCCACCAGAGAGAGAGACTTGGGGTGCATGAAGACACACAGAAACCACGGAAAAATATGATTTATTTATATGTAAAATGGCCATATTAGTTCCACCTGTGGGATTTCTGCCTAGATCTTTGATACATTCTCCATCAGTTTGTGTTTCTCACTCCATGTTCTAGCTTTCTTTTGGTCCTCATCGTATTACAGAAACCGAAAGTCAGAATTTCTCGGTTTCTTACTAGAGTAGCTTGATTCAGTGTACTTTTAAGTTCTTATGATTTACTTTTGAGGTAGTATAAATGGGTATGAGGGAGACTTCTCCGGGAATTGTATTCAGATTTTTAAGAACTGCTCTGAAATGAGATATTTATTTGGATATATCACATCCTACCCTTTAAAGGGTATATTTGAGGTAACTTTGATAATTCTATATTAATTTGAAATACAGTATTATCTTGTTCTGCATATGTGTCCATCTCAGTGATATTAAATGTCTGTGTATTAAATTGTGTCTATAGTATGAGAAATATTTACACTTGATTGTTTATTGTCTTAGAAATATTTTCCTTGCAATTATATATGATTTGGTGTTTTGCTTTTTTTTTTTAATTCACTGAACTTCTACTTTCCAGCTCTAATTATTGTTTTTTTATTTGCATTTAATCTCTTTATATCATGTCATATTAATTATATTCTCCATAATGAGAGCATAGTCATGATTAAATTTGCAAAAGTTTTCTAAGAGCAGTGTGTACGCTGCTGTACTTTTTTTTTTTTAATTTATCTCTTCTTCAGGGAATGTATTAGCTTACTGCTGTTATGATAAAGTGTTTTCCAGTTCCTCACCCTCTGTATAAAAGACAATAAAATACTCTTCAGTTGCATTTACCCTATATCTTTATCTGGATCTTATCACTTTCTTCTAATGATAGATTTACCAGTTCTGCGATATTTACTTACAGACTTAGAAATTTATTTCAATTTAATAAACCACAAGACTGTTATGTTCATGGGTGTACCTTTTCCCTTCCTACATTTCATGAACTGAACAGGTTATTTTGGATGAAGAATTATATGCCCTGTTTTGCATTATGATAATAACTGGTTATCATCATTAAACTTATCTGGTAGATGAAGCATTAAGCTGTTATCATCTGGAGAAAGTGTATATTTTAAATTTGTTTAATCTTTTCATCTTACTTTAGTTGAAGATAAGCTTTCTGGGGGAAGTGGAAAATGCTGAGGGAAAAATTAGAAAAAAAAATAAAAATGAAAAACTTAATGAAATGTTGGAAAGAAAAGTAGTTAATGGGGAGCACCTGTGTAAAGAAAGAAATTGTTATGTTGCTACATGTAATTTTTCTCTTTCCTTCCCCTACAAATTCATTCGCCTTGGGATGACCTTGACTTCTTGTAAGTACATGTGACCTCTCAGGAGCCACAAAAAAATTATCCACTAGATATCAATGATTTTTATCCACATTTTGCTATGGATTGAAGTGCACTGTTTCTTGCTCCTACCATTCCCCATCTCCTAGCCCCAGTTGCCCCCTAACCTCCACTTATTATTATTATTATTATTATTATTATTATTATTATTATTATTATTATTATTATTATTATTATTATTATTTTTATTATTATTTTTATTATTATTACTATGATTATTATTTTTCTTTTTCTTATTACTATGATTATGATTACCCGTATGGTATTATTATTATTATTATTATTGTTATTATTATTATTATTATTATTATTATTATTATTATTGTTATTATTATTATTATTATTATCCATATGGTATTATTATTATCATTATTTTGTTGGCTTGGTATTTTGCAGGACTGAGCTTAAAGACGCTCCCAGTGTGATGTCACAGATTTTTTACCTCCCCCCCCATCCCTTGATTTATTTATGCATGTGTCTTATTGATACAGTCATGTGCATGACACTCAGACTAAATCTCTCAGAGTCACATTTCTTAAAGAATTATTTTATTTGGAGTAGATTTTGTAACTTTTTATGCTGAAATGAATTGGATTTGTTGTGTTCCCTTCACCTCTCCTTTTGCTAGAGAAAGTGGACCTGATAGAAAAATTTCAGGCTTTTTTTTTTTTTTTTTTATCTGTGATGTCACATGTTCTGAATGACGCTTTCATATATGAATGACAGTCTCATATATGAATGACAGTTTCCTCGAGTCCACTATAGAAGACAGCGATTTCTAGAGACCTATCTTTTGAGACCTCCCGTTACATATTGTTGGTTCTGATGAATAATATTATGGATTTTCCTGCATTTAAGTATCTGGAGAGCCATTTGATATTATCACAGTTTACCAATCTAGAAAATAGATTTTTTTTTTTTTTTGTAATTTGAGATAAGTAAATAGTGTGTATTTTTTGTAAGTTCTTCTAGGGTATTGAGGCCGTAACTGCTAGAACAGATTTCCACTGTTTTGAAGCTTGATATTATATGCACATTATTATTCTTTTTATTATTTTTTGGTTTGTTTACATACTCTCTTATGCTGTAAATCATTAATCGTATCTACATATTGCATCACGTAGAATTTTTTTTAAACTTTTCACTCTTTATTTTGATCCTAATAAGTCATAGTAATTTATATGTTAATATAGGTTTCGCTAAAGACAAGGTTTGAAAGGCTTTCCTTAAATTCCAATCCACTTTTTTAGAGATCTCTTCCATATTCTTCAGTGATTTTTTTCCTAACTTAAGTAAGTAAGTCATATATGTCAATATTAATACTAAAAACCTGTGTGGTTGTATTATAATGAAGGCACTGTAATATACATTCATTAGTGATACATCTAGATCTGTAGATTGCCAACTTTGCACTAATTGACCACTTTCAAAGGAAATGTGTCCAAACTTGAATGCTCCAGCTCTATGTTGACCAATGTCTCTTAAACATTCGCACAGAAGTCCATTCAGAAAAATGGAGAAGTCCATATGATTCACTGACTGGATATTTCGCCATGATTTAAGAGAGTTCTGCAACACAGTAACATATCAGTACATATTCTTTGAAGAAATGGGATCTTGATTAATGAGAAGTCGCTGTTAGCTTCAGCAAAAGAATTTCTGATGGCTAGGAATAAATGGAATATATACCACAACATTTACAAGCCTTAATCCTCCTCATAAAGGGAGCAATATTATGAAAGAAATCAGATTCTTAATTTGGTCTTTTGAGGACAATTTGAAAACCTGAAACATTATATTTCACTTCAAATTATTGCTTACGGACCTGTGTTTCTGATCATATTTATATACAGAAATACTGTATATAAAAATTTATGTAAATACAAGTAAGGTGTGAAGTTACTGAGAAGAAAATTTAACCTTTAGCCTCTAACCTCTTTTGCAGATATTTTAACAGATTCCAGGAGTGGAGATTAGGTTTCTAAGTATCCAAATGTAGAGGAAAGGTTACATGTTTGCATACTTTCAGCCAGAATGAGATTAGTGCACTGCATTTGAAGATTGAGGGGGGGCTCTAGCAAATTTTGAATATGTTAAGAAATATCAAGGTCAGCAGACGACCAAGACTAAATTGCCTTTGAGATTAGGTCTGTAGAGGTATATAGAATAGTCTGGCTATTGTCCACTGGCATAAGGATTTAAAAAGTTTTCACTGTCTCCCAAGTCCATTAGTACGCAGTATCTAAAACAGTGTTGGAAAATTACTTTATTTTCAAGGCTCTACTAATACCCTTGTTTAGCCTGATGAATTTTGAATCCTAAAATTTAAGGAAGAATAGTTTTAATTATTTCCATGCAAACTCACTCCGCCATCAGAAACTTCTATCACTTCTCTAAAATGAATGTCACCATCTATTCCTTTATAACGTGTTTTTATCAGTAATGCTTAGTGCAAATAAGTACTTAGCTGCCAGATACTACAAGTTGGCATAGTCAGCTTTTTTTTTTTTTTAGCTTGTGAAGCAAACCTTCTGATGACAGTACTTTCAAGAAATAATAAAAAAGCTATTTACGTATGATACTAAAAGCTTCAATGACAGATACATAGAAATTCACATTACCAAATGCTCTATGCCATCGGGGTAGTAGCAATATAGTTGAAGTTTTTTAAATGAATTTGTAAGGTGCTTCTTCACCAAATTCACTATGCCATTTTACTTTCTTGGCAACATTTATGAAAGTTTTGAATATGAAATCAGACGAGAACAGGAATGAATCTTCTGAGATGAAAAATTTATTGTCCCCATGTCTGTTATTCATTATTTAGGTCTACCTTCTTGGTTATGATGCTGTAGCACACTTAAGTAATATACAATATCGGTTAGGGTGCATGTACTTTTAAGGTTTATAGTCAAGACATACATATGACAGACTGTACAGATTCCCTACTGTTGTTTAACCACACAAAACATTTTATAATTTTCTGCAGTTTTTTTTTTTTGGACAATATTGTGCCTTGATACATTAGTGTATGTACTGTACACAATTTAGGTAATTACAATTATGTTACTGGATATTCATTAGCGATGCTTTTCCCATAGTGATTATGTATCTAATTTAAAATAAAGGAGAGGTATAATCCTGAAAAGTCTTGGGATAAAAGGTATATCTAGCTTTAATTTAATATATCATCAGAGAAGAAAGTAATT
>JAXCGZ010002049.1:0-107500 GCA_037179515.1 Halocaridina rubra | reverse complement strand
GGTGTTTGTCGAGACTTGGGAGTGACTGTATAAATAATTTTGTTGAACAGAAGAAAGTGGATATGCTGTATATTGTAGAAGTTAAAAAATGTACAAAACAAAAGTAAACCATTTATACTCAGAAGCAAATTAAAAGGACAAAAAGGAAAGACCACCTTAAAAATGCAGACTCTTAAGTGTGAACAGGGTCCATGAAGGCAAGGAAATATTGCTATCCAATCTTGGGGATGAATAAAATGTCCACAAAAAAGGAATTTCATCATGAAACGTCGGGGAACATACCGCTGTTTATTGGGAGAGCACAAAAGGGATGATAACTCTTACATTTACAAAAGAAAGATGGAACCTTTTTAAAATACTATGCCTAAGTTAGGTAAGGATTGGTCAAAAAGGGTGTCATGGAACAGAAAAAGTCACCTCCGAACAGACACCACTAGTTATGTAAGAGAGAGAGACTGAAACAAGAGTGGTAGTATCACTACAAGGAATAAGCCCTAATAATGCCTTTTTATGCTGTAAGTTTAAAAGAGAATACTTATGAGAATAAAAAAAATGGCAGTATATGCTCTAAGAAAAACATTTGTTCAATCATTGGATAGTTTTTGTTTTGTAGTATTTCACAGGTTTCTTGTCCATGGTTAATCTTCTCAGAAGTTTTTTTTTTCCCACTGACAACGTTACTGTCCTTTGAATAGACTAGTCCTATGGGTTGGATAAGCTTCGTGTACTTCACACACCAACATAAGAAAAGAAACGATGCAAATGATTCATAGAATATTTCATCTAAACTGAAACCTTGTATTGATGGTGAATAGGAAACTTTAATAAAGGCAATATGCTAGATCCAAGAAAATTGTGGAACCTTCCTTAAATGCCCATAAAAGATTCAAAGGGACGAAGGAGAGACTGGGCATATTGGAAGCGCATCCTATCTAACTCTTGATGGCCTTAAGAATGAGAATAAAGACTAACGTATGTCGATATACTGCATTATGAAGTTGCCACACTCATTATATGATTATCTACTTATACTTGGAAAGTCACAAGATAATCTGGATGAGGACTTAACATAAGAGGAGCTTTGGGATCAAGGAAGGACAACGTTGATGTGAAAATGAAAAGGATGAATTGCCTCAGATGAAATGTTTGAAAAATCTTATCGCATACAATTGAATGATTTAAACAGAAGTCGCCTCCCGCTTGAAGAAAAATTATGCCCATTTGCTTTCTGAAAGTGTTTTATAATTTCTTTCAATATTTAACTACCATTTTTTTTGCAGGACTTGATCCTGCAAGTCCCAAGTTGAATAAAGAAAGATAACTCGTTCTCATTTTCTTTTTTTCATGAGACTTGGTAGCTGCTTTATGCATGAGGAGAGCAATTGGTCTGGTCTTGTCTGCGGTATTACTTTATTGTCTATCAAACAGTGGTTTCCGGTTTTATATATTTAGGGAGGGAAGACTGTCTTGGAGCACATTGTATTCTGAACAGAACCCATGTTCTTAGAGTGGACTCTGAACTAGGACTTTTCAAGTGGACAGTCTAATGAATTTCATTTTTGTTGTGTGCTATTGTTTATATTATAATAACGACGTAGTGTCTCCCCACAAACTAAACTTTGTTACTATCTGCATGCTAAACACATCTCCTACTATATTTTATTTTATTGGTTTTATATACCTTGAAAACTATATCTATGTTCTCACCTTGTCAGCAAGAAAGTAACATAAAGGGTATGGTCTCTGTTGGGCGGATCAGATATTTCTTAGTTATGCTTAAAATTGAAATGACCAAATGCTAACTCATACTCAAAAATCGTTCTAGAATGGGTTTCATACTAAGCTAGTGGTCTTTTACTTATTTTTGTGAATAAATTATTTCCTAATGCTGAAAAGTCTGTTGAATCTTTTTTCCAAGCAATTAAAGCAGTGGTAACATAAATTTTCAACTAGTTATTAAAGTTTCTCTGATTTTTTAAAATTATTTTTAATATGTCTTATCTAATGTTAATTTTATTTGTATTATTTGTTTGTGCCGTAATTAGCATTGCGGATACTTAAGAACCCTCAAAGCGCATTACTGTACCTCATTTTCTGTAACATGAATCACAATTGTTTTCTATATGGTTTGTGGCAAGTAACCAGGCATACATTCTTAGGAAATTCACAAATAGTACAAGATGAGAAGTTTAGGTTGGTGGGATAATTTTGTGACAGTAATAAAAGTTTTGAAATATTTATGCCTAGATATCTAATTTTGCGTCATGATTTCTTTAATTTAGGTGAAAAAATAGTGTACTATACATCCTCAACCATGATATATGAATAGTTGGATAGTATCTATGAACTATTCTAAGAGTATAGCTAGATATGTACAGTATTGCTTTAATTATAAGTAATTTTTCACCATGGTGTAAATTGCAAACATATAACCAAAAGATCTAGAAAATTTGGACAGAAGTTTGATAAACAAGACATTTTGACAAAAGACATTTTTTTTTTTAAATGCTCATCCTGCTTTTATATTTTAAAATGATGCTTTAGATAATATTCTTCTAGACAGTGTTGTATTATTTAGCCCTTCTTTGTGACTTGACACTCCTGCTTCTTATTGCATTTTAGAATGCCCCAAGTGATCTGAATATAACTATTTCATCTCTGGAAAAAGAAATCTGAAAAGTTGACATTGCATGAAACTGTTGAATGCATTGTTTAACCTTTTTTTTATGCTTTATTTCGAAATTCTTCCTTGCTACTGGAGGTTCTTACTTCTAGAAAACTTGAATATTTTACTAACTTTTATCGGTATGAGTTTTCACCTATTTCGTATTTTACCCTGTGGTACGACTGCTTTGATTTTATTGCTGATGTCATCTTCTAACATGAGGTTTCATACAGAAATTATGGCTAAATATATTTCATAATTTTATATTTTTCAGCTTTGCATGTGTATGATATTGCATACCTCGTATGTGTAGATCTTGAATATGCATTCCTAATTATTATTATTATTATTATTATTATTATTATTATTATTATTATTATTATTATTATTATTATTATTATTATTATCAAGCATTCTTTAATAGATGCACCATCAATGTGTTTTTATATTTTTTGTTTGCCAAAGCAATAGAAATCTTTGCTACTTGAAACTGCTGCTGTTTTTAATGTATTCTCCAAACTGGAAGGTCAAGATTAGGGTACTACTTGGAGCATATTCTGTCTGAAACTTAGATTATGTATTTCTTTGCATGGCATATAACAGCCAACTAGCATGGGCCTTGAAGGGAAAGAAGTGTATGATACATGCTGTGCCAACAATTGGCGTAGAACTGATAGTGATAAAATAACCCCAATAACCCACCTGATTTTGTTTAGTATGGAGTAGGAAGCAACATCTTCGACCAGTGTAACATTGAAACTAGAGACTTTGCAAGAAAAATAAAATGCTATAAATAGATAAAAAAAACAAAAAAAGCAGTAGAGGCAACAAAGGAAGGAATTCAAGAGGAGCTGAGATACCAAGGAGAAACTTCAATTTGAAGGAAGAAAACTTGAGTCAGCAGAAGTATTACTTCATTACAAGCATAGAACCTTGGAATCGTAAAACGCAAAGAGGAACTGCACTCATCAAATAATATAAAGAAACACTCTACAGGGTCGCTTTGAAAGCACGAAACGTGTACCATCTTGAATAATATTTGGAGTTGTCCATTATAAGTTGGGAGAACAGCAGAACTTACCCTATGGTATAAATTAGTTGCACAGCCTTTGGAAGGGCCAAAGAAAGATGATACAAACAGTAGATTTGGCACCCTTAAAAATGCGGGCAGACAATAGGACAATTTTTTTTAGAACTGTTGTGGATGGGAGAGCCCTGAGGAGGCCATAAATGGGAAAAAGACCCCTTGGATGGGGCGAAGACCACAGATTCTACCCCTTAGGATTCTTTATTACTTTAGAGCTTGTACTGGTCTTCCATACAACAGAGCCCAAGGAAGTACCTAGCAATTGGTGGGCTGACTGTCGCACAGGCCTTTTTATGCTTCAAAATATGGAAAATCTTCATGTATGTACAGTACCAATAAGAGCCACTCAACAAATGTTATTTGAACAATTGGAAGTACTTTGAGAGCCCCAAATTAAAAACCAGGGGATATATACCTTCAGAACAACAAGTTATGACTTATACTTTCCTGGCAAATATGTAAAAAACCCTAACCCCACCATGGACAGCACATGCGAGACAGTAAAACTTCTATCTATGCAAGCACAAATTTCAAGTTGACTGCTCCTTATGTAGATGTAAAGATAGAATCAATGCTTTTAAGGAGGAAGTGTACATAGAGGGAGAGCTAAGAATACCTATGAAAAATGTTACTGAAAATGCACTAGAGATCACCTTGAATGAAAAGGACAGAAAGAAATTAGAATGTACAAGACGGCTAGGCACCCTTGCAGCCCAGCACACTAGAGACTTGAAATGTTGGCACTTTACCACACAGGAGAGTGAAGAACGTGCAAGAAAATAACCAGATATCAGTCTGAAATGGAAAAATTTCCCAAAACGTAAGCAGCACAGGAATACTCTCGGTTGATGTATAAAGTGAATAATAAGAAGATATTGTCGTTATCTTGAGGTGACATGGTTCCTCCTTCATGCCAAGGGTTGTGTGTTAGATTATTTGGGGAATTTATTTAATGCCAATTCTTTACCTTTTGACAGTAAATTTGTCTGTATATGACGTAGAAGGTCTTTGATTTATGTTTTGCATGAAATAACTTCAAGCAAATTTTTTGAAAAAAGTTCAGAGAAATTTTATTCATGTTGAAGATGTACTACGCAAAGTTTTCTTTTTTTGCTACTTTGTACTCTCGTCATGAGTTTAGTTTCTTTGAGCCAAGCATTGATTTCTTGAAAAATATTTTCACTGTTATACTAGAAGTACACTTTTTCTGACTATTTTTAAAGCCTTTGGAATATACATTCCATGCCTTTGAATTTTATTTTTGTATTAGAACTCACTCTTGACTATATTATTTGTAGTGAATGGATTTTTATTCTATATTAATATTGTTAAATTTATGTTTAAGAGAGCCACAGAAATTATTTATTTTTCTTGCTTGCTTGTATTCATTCAGCATTTTAGCTTAAAAATAGTTTTTAGTTTGAGTTTTATTTTTTTTTAAATCGTGTGCAGCTCTAATACAGAGATGTCAGTATTTCTTTACAACAGTACTCAACCCCCTTAAGCTAATTTGCAGCCATTTGTATTGTAGGCTGTGTTCATTGTTGTCTAGGTATTATATCTCATTCTAAGGTGAGAATATAGATACCGAGGTTAATATGTTTAAGAAGGACAAGATGGCTATAATCTATGTTACATCCTTATTTTCACTTTTCCAGAAATTGTTGCAACATCAATGCTATATTATTTATGTCATTTGTAATAGGGTTTACATTTTATGCTACAAGGTTTCATAGATTTTACATAGTCTAATCTGATAATATAGAAAATGTATTTTTTTTCAAAGGCGAGGTTACAATCCACAAAACTAGCAGAGTGATAATTTAGCAATAGGATTGAGCTCATTCACCAAGTACTGTACTACCAGAATAAAGGGGCTTTTGAAATAACTATAAAGGATCTTACATAGCTTTAAAACTAACATTATAGGGACTGCCACCATTGTGAACAAATTTCGATAAAGGTATCTTTCAGATCTACTTTTATATATATATATATATATATATATATATATATATATATATATATATATATATATATATATATATATATATATATATATATATATATATATATATAAAAAAGTAAACATACAGAAATCTCCAAGCTGGATGTAAAGTATCTGGTGTAGGACATTGAGCCTTATAGAGCCTCCATAACCTTTACTGGGCCAGTGTTGCTTGATAGAGCAGAACTGATTGACGAATATATTTCTTACTTAATTAGCGTAAATTGCATGCTACGAAATACGTATTCGGAATTATTCTTACTGTCCACTAAGATTAATTATTTGGAGTATTTTTCTATAGATATTTTAAGTATCTGCCAAAACAATATGTTCCTTCCATATGTCCAAGTAGTTAATTATTTAAAAGCTGAAAATTAAAAAAAAAAAAGTCTGTGTAGCGAAGCAAATCAAATTGTTTCTCAGTCTTCTTTACTTCCAAAGCAGATTTTTTTTTTTTTTGTACTTTAAGCCTCTTTTTTTTCATCAAGGAAAAACTATGAAAATTTCTAGAGATATATTTATCTGTTGGATTTAGAAGGTGACAGCTTATGTCCCACAGGGGAAAGATGTGATATACAATCTCAATTTTAGTCTTTGTTTTAGAAGTGACTAAAAAGACCATACCATGAATATATAAAAAGAGTTATTATGGGCAATAGAATGTTAAAACCTTTGTTCTTTTTGTTGAAATTATCTTTGATATAGATTTACATCTTAGATGTAAAGCTGGGACATGCTTTACATTATTGAATTTTCATATCAGACACAGTGTAGCCAAGGACTCCAAACAAAGTAGTTTTGATGGAATTCTCAGAAATATGCAATCTCACCTAATGATGGCATTATGTTTGTTAAGTTAGAAATTCGAAAACCTGAATAAGATCAGATTAATACATGTATAGTACTTAGTTTTGGTCTCTCCTGTACAAATGCCCATTAGTAATTGTTAGACTTCATACACGCTTTTCAGATCATACCAAAATCTTATTTCTAGAGCATTTTAGGGGATATTTTAAATGTTTTCAAAAGGCATATAATAAATACTTATGAAACATGCAAATGTATTGGCTCTGGTATACTGTATATTTAAAAAATTGATGAGTATGTGTCTAAATAATAACTCTCTCAGCCTTAGGTGTTAGGGCGTGTACTATTACCTGTCAGTGACTGACGATCATTATGAAAGATTACTTGTAATTCAGTAGTAATTCTCAGCCTTAGGGGTTAGCGTGTGTACTATTACCTGTCAGGGGCTGACGATCATTATGAAAGATTACGTGTAATTCAATAGTAACTCTCAGCCTTAGGTGTCAGCATGTGTACTATTACCTGTCAGGGGCTGACGATCATTATGAAAGATTACTTGTATGGAATTAGTTTGATAGAATAAAGGTATTATTGAAATTTAATGTGCTATGTTGTTTCATGATTTTTGTGATTGGACAGTTAGTACGTACTTGTCCTGCACAATAATTGGATCTGATATTTGATTACACCGTTGTTTAGAATTTGATAAATAATACTAAAAAAAAATATTTTATGTTGAAATAATTCATTGTTTTGACAACAGGTATGATATAAAATTGATAATTTTTTTAAGTATTACTGATATTTAATCATTATCATCATCAATATATTTTTTTTGCTTCATTTGGGTAATTTATTTTTCTAATTTTCCTTTTTTCTTTTAAGCTTTTTTTTTTTTATTCTTTTCACCTTACTTACCAATGAGTGAGTATTTTTTTTTTTAATATCGCATGTGCATTACAAAATAATTTACTGCTTTCAGAATGGCATGTAATGTACTGAGCATAAGAATCCCACAAGAATTTAACTTAAAAATGCAAACCAGTCCTTCTCTAATATGTCCAATTTGCAATGAATTCGAGTATTGTGTATATCTATCTATCAGCTAATTGTAGTCAAAAGTTATCCTTGAAATTTTCATCCTACTTTGTGCACTTGCATGTAATATTATTCTTATGGTGATTACAAAGCAGATTTATATTTTGCGTTGTGTAAAAAGTTTAGCAAAAGTCCTTGTCATGAGTCTTTCTCTTTGTGTATTTCAAGTATATATATATGAAAGATATGATTAAACTACTCATTATTTACAGTGGATGCTTTCAGATTGTTGTCTTGCCTTGTATAATTGCTCCATTTGATAATTTTATACAAGTATAGCCTTTATCTCTTCAATGACTCTTACCTAACATGTTCTTCTCTAATTTACAGGCTGAAAACGGTGATTGAGTATATTGTTTGCTCTTCATGTAGCTCTTTATTTGTTGTCACACCCTTCTTGTTTCTCTCTTTTTTTTTATAATGGAAACTCGCTTCTTAGTTATTTCTGCAAAACTACATAGTGTTTTTCTCCATATTTACTTTTGTTAGTTTTTCTTCCCGGAATTTTTATTATCCTCCAGACCAGCTTTTTATTATGTATTTTTTACTGGCCATGATCTTGACTAGCTTAATATCCTTGTATGATCTTGTATCCTATTGCCAGTCAGTCAATTTTTAAGTTCATAACCATTGCCTTTTAGCTTGAATAGAACCCCCTTCAGCGTGAGTAACCCCCTCATTATACCACTCACAGGACTTGATCTCGACAATGGATTAGACTCCAACCTGGGCGATGATTCCGATTCACTAGGAAATTCTAAAGGAAAGTCCTCCATCACTACTCCACCTGCAAAAGAGAAACGAAAGCCCTTTTTCAAGAAACAGGAAAATATACCCCCTTATGATGTTGTGCCTTCCATGCGTCCGCTCGTGCTCGTTGGCCCCTCCCTCAAAGGGTATGAGGTCACTGACATGATGCAGAAGGCGCTCTTTGATTATGTTAAGCACAGATTCGAGGGAAAGTAAGTATTAGTGAAAGTTTATGGTCCATTAAAGTAAGTATCTACGAATTGCATATTGTACTTTTTATATTGGAATTTAGTATCATAACATGATTGCATATGAATTGTTGGAGTATCTTGCATTTGTTGCTGTCTTACAATGCAACTTTATCTTATTTAATCACATTCTTATTTTCTTATTAATTTTCTTACAATAGTTACATTGAAGAAGGAACAATAAGTTTCATCATTGCAAATAATATTAATATGACTTCTATACAGGGAATATTTGAATTATAAAATACCATATTACTGCCGAGAAAATCATTGTTTACTGTTGCCTGTATCATGCAAATAATATTATCATGATGTGCCTATAGGGAATATTTGATTATAGAAATTACTGTATCACTGAAGAGACAACCGTATTTTGCTGTTGCCCTTAACAGTGTAACAAGTGCAAACTAGTGTGAGTGATGTGAGGAAGCATTCTTTATTAGCATCATATTTGAGTTTTCAGACCTATCTGTGTACAAATATCATATAGTATTGCAAAGAATGCTCGGCTTCCATAAATACTTCACACACTCTTTACTAATAAAATGCGTAGAAGATATATGTCTCTTCAAATTCATACAGATGGCTCAAAGTCCACCATCACTGATATATCTTCTTTATAATATCATACTGCCTGGAGGCTTGCTCATTATCACTCATTATTGGCAGCTGCCATGTTTGCAATGTGGAAAGCTGTACAGTAAGTCCTTACCTATTGTTGTCCTTTGTGTTGTTTCTAAGGCAGCCACAAAATCTCTTCTTTCTTTCAGGCCAAAGTATAATTTTTTTTTGGTGTACAATTTCTTAGGGATACTATGTTTGTCTCCTGGAATGTGGTTGTAACATGGCGTTTCAGTAAACCCCTGCTCATTTCGGCATCTCTGGGAATGAGACAGTTGATCAATTTGCTAAGGAGGTCTTAACTCTCCCCTTTTTTTCCCTAGTAGTCCAAGGATATGAGTTATACTGTGGGCTCTAAAGCATGGGTTTCAATCATAATTATATTTACAGTGGTATGTTGTTTGTAATTAAGTATTCTTAGGGAGTCACACATTTGAATGCGATTTGTGGGCTTGGCTTGAGCTTCGGAATGGCAAGTTATAGGTAGCCATGGTATATCTTGGACTATTGTCATTTGCATGCTCATATGCATCCTTTATGCCATATACCAGAGCCAAATTGTGGTTAATGTGATATCCCAGAGAGTTGAAGTCTCTCTCCTTTACTGTCATCATCATTATTATAGGAATTGTTGCTTTCTTTTCCATGCCTTGCTTTACCTAAGAATTTGCAAATTTTTGCAGCTACGATATAAAATTTCGTCTGCTCGGACGAAATTTGTATGTCATCAGATAGTTTTATATTTGTATTATTTCACAGGTCACTTGTCCATGGTTAACGTACTTCATAGTATTTCCTCACTATGTCACTTTGCTTTGCACAATTTTGGCGTAACCTATGAGCTAACCAAAATACATGTCGTATATTTATTGGAAAAGAAAATATAAATGTTGGTAGCTGAAAGTTGGTGATCACCGTTTTCCTTGTCAGTTTCGTGGAATCCTCACCACTGTAATTGGTTAATTAATTAGAGAATTGATGCATAGAGGATGAACTTGCTAAGTAATAATCCTATTCATCTTGGGGGGGGGGTAAGTCATATGGTTAAAATTCTTAATGACTCCTGATGTAGTTGTTCCTCGAATGGAAAATGAATATGACTGTTGATTAACATAAAAAATAGCCATTGCTGCTGATTACAAGATAGCACAATTTACAAGCAAAATAATGACAAGGCATCAGGTAAACAAAGGGAATATTATATATGACATAGGAGCATGGGACCTATAAATAACTCCTAGTTAATCTGAGATGTGAACTGAATGTAGAATATTTCTTGAAAAAAAGTAACTGTCAATGGTTCATCTCAAATGAGTACAAGTGAAACTGCTGAGGCAGAACTAACGTAGTAAAGCATTGTTGCTGGAGAACTACCTATATATATATATATGACGCGGAAAATGATGTACTTATGTAATGAATTCCCCTATTGAAAAGGAGGGAAGCCGAGTCAAACCATACACACCAATCACCAAGAGCTCACTCACCCATTCCTCGCATTTTTGCACTTTCGGGATAAAAGGCTTCTACAGTTCCAGACATCTCGGCTAACATGCAGTTTAAGTTGGACACAAATAATCTGCCTTGAGACTCTAAAGCCTTAGCTGGTACCCCCTCTGCCCTGTCCTGTATGGACCCACCCTATCCTATGCCTCAGTCTGCAGTAATGAGCAGGTGCAAGAAGACCCCTTGCTCTATTTAATTCATTCACAATCTCTCTCCGTCCAACATTATCTCTTTTACACACTCCATACCCCATTGACATGCACGTGCTCTTTCCCATTTATTCATCCCATTCTTGGTCCCCCTTTCTGCTTTATTTCACTTTGCTCGCGATTTGCCAAGACGGCATTAACCGTCTCTGGTCTAACTTACTTCTCACTTTTGCCATTTTTGTTCACCTTTACAATCAATCTGTACCTATCAGCCTGTCTTAAAATCTATGTTGTAGCTCCTTACAATGCCTTTACCTCAATTGTTCTTTCATGCCACCTACTCTTTGCATTCTTTCCCAAATATCTATTTCTCATCTCATTTTTTCCTTTCCTAGATATTTATTCCCTTCTTCCACTCTGAAACTCTCCTCTCTGCCCACACTTCCACTGACTGCTATGTGCTACCTCAGAACTTGAACTCTCCACTTCCTCTAACATCTCACTTTTCCAGTCACACATTCAGCCTATCACCATTAACATTCCTGTATACAGTAATTCGTGACTTCATTCGTAACTTACTTCCTTCACATATCCTTATAGACTCAGTCACAAACTGTGTATACATCCATATACACAGTGAACTATCATTGCAACATCACACAACCCTGACACAACCATACAGTCACCTCAAACCAATCACACTCACCAATCTTGATGTTAACACATACTTTTTATGTAAAATTTATTACAGCTTTCACCTAACCTCCTCCTATTTCACAGAATGCTTTGAGCATTCTGCAGTTTGTGTATATGTTTTTCAAATGCGGATTTAAGCAGAGTGCTGCATGTTAAAAAGGTTAAGCCTTATATATGTCATAAAAATATCTTTGGATTATTTTTTCACATTCCTAACTTTGAATATGCAGCACCTTTCTGGAATTTGCACTTGAAAAATATATAAGGATATTGGAGGAAGTTCGAAGACATGCTATAAAGCTAATGACAAATATTAATTCTCACTTATGAGGGAAAGCTGTAACTATTAAATATACCATATCTTAAAGTAAGAGGAAAAAGAGGGATATGTAAATGGCTTTTAAATTCCATGGTTTTGACAGAGTGTATAGGGAGCGGTACTTCATTATGAGTGGCTCTAGAACTACAGGTCAGAAGCTTGATTTTCTTTGCAGCATGTGAGAAAAGTTAAAGTTAAAGTTTGCTGGATTTTAGCCCTTCTATCAGGGGCGTCGCCCCTTTTCTGGTGGGCGCCAGCCGGTGCAAGCCCCAATCCCCTACTGTGGTGTCCAGCCACAGCAGTAACCTCTCCAGTAAACAGCTTAAACTCTCTTGCCTGGACGAGGCTCGATCTGCCGACCTCACAAATGCAAAGCCAGTGCATTACCACTGTACTAGCCAGGAGGCTAGGAGTGCTTTGTAATTGTAAGAATAGGTGAAAATTGTAATTAGATGAGCGAAGACACTGTATCAAAATTTATTCATAG
Organism: Halocaridina rubra; assembly: GCA_037179515.1. Lineage (NCBI taxonomy): Eukaryota > Metazoa > Arthropoda > Malacostraca > Decapoda > Atyidae > Halocaridina > Halocaridina rubra. The sequence goes on along the minus strand of JAXCGZ010002049.1, from coordinate 95,059 downwards.
TTTTAATAAGAGATATAATTGTTACTGACTAAAAATTGAAACTAACCTGGAAACGGGAAGTCCTAGGCACAGAGCTCTTTCCCATGAGCATAAGTCAATGAATACAATTAGTTAAAAATACTCTGCACTCACAAACTGCCCATTTGATCCTTTCGTCCTCTCCTCCCTACCAGACTCACCTATTTTGCATCCTTTATACTTCCAAAACAATTTTTACTTCTTCCAAAATCCCTAGTCACACATCTACCCCACCTCACATCCACTCATCTCTTTGCTATCTTTCTTGTGCTGCAATAACCTCCTCTTCAATATATACCTGTTATATGTCTTCATTTTTTCTTTAAAACCATAGTTTACATCCACACTTCCTTTCTGCCACTGACCCACTTACCCCCTCATTTTACCATTCACTACCTTTTCGTTTGCTTGGAACCATTCATTGCATCCCATACTCTACTTTTGCGCATTTCAGAACTTCCTCCTTAAGTCACCTTTCTTCTTTTTCAACTCCCTCCTCACTTTTCTCTCTTTTTACCCCACTCCACACCATTTTCAAACTTACCTGGTACTCACAATCTTTCTCATACAGGTTATTAACTTTTTGTCACTTTTCTTTCCATCTAATAGCGTCTTCCTCCACCTCTCATCTTCCTTTTACCAAATATTGGTCAAATATTTTACCTCGTTCTGCTCACAGCACATCCAGATCCAATACTGTACCATATGCCCTTATTGCTACTGTTACTTGATATATTAATAATTCATTAATCACTTTATCACCGTCCACTCTGAACCATATATTCTAATGCTCATTTATCTGTTGATATGAAGAGCAATTGCCAACTTCCTATCAATATGTATATCAAAAATTTTCTCTCCACTTCAATTCTTTTGAAGCATATTTTCTTTTATATACAATGGCTTCAATCTCCCTTGTAAGGGAGGAGGGTGGCAGATCCAATGGACACACATTTACCACAAGTCGAAAATGCCTTGATCAGTTCTCTTAGCTCCTTGAGGATAAAGGGTTCCCTTTCTGCTTGGGTTATCCACAGGATAGGTGGATAAGGATCTCTTGGTGTTGGGCCCGACATATACAGCTGGTTTATCCCCACCTCATCATCACATGGCAATCCCCCACACTCACCCATCACAGATTACTGTGCTAGCAAGTCCAAAATATCTCATTCACATGCATTACTTGTACACTTTCTCTCTCTCTCTCTCTCTCTCTCTCTCTCTCTCTCTCTCTCTCTCTCTCTCTCTCTCTCTCTCTCTCTCTCTCTCTCTCTCTCTCTCTCTCTCTCTCTTCCTTGTTCCACTGACATACCATGTGCAGCCAATGCTCTCTTCATCCCATTAATCTATGTATCTAACAATCCATCTCTCAGAGCAAAGAAAATAAGAATATTTTCATGCGTCACTTCACAATTAATAACAAAGTGAATGGAAGCAACACACCCACAAATCAAAAGATTTAATATTTTACTGATTTAACATTGTATGAAATTTTTTTTATAAAAGAAAAATATTTATGGCACTTGCCTTATTGACAGAAATAATATTGCTTCAAGATTTTCTTACACAGACTGAAATACCTTCATATTACAGGGTAATCATCACTCGGGTGAGTGCCGATATCTCTCTTGCCAAACGGAGTCTTCTAAATAACCCCAGTAAACGTGCACTTATGGAGCGCTCAAACTCCAGATCTTCATGTATTGCAGAAGTTCAAGCCGAGATTGAGAGGATATTTGAGCTAGCAAGAACTTTACAGTTGGTGGTACTGGACTGTGACACAATCAACCACCCTTCACAGCTTGCTAAAACTTCTCTCGCACCTATTCTTGTTTATTTGAAAATCTCTTCTCCCAAAGTAAGTTCTCTGAAATGTGAATTTATTTTTTAGAATTAGTCATATATTCTAAAGAATGAACTGTATTTATTCATAAAGTTTTGTTGTCATAAGTAAATTGATAAAGTATTCATATTTAACAGTTACACTGTTTCTTTAAACTTTTGCTTCTTATTTCCACTAAATATATTTGTTTTAAGAATAATAACAAAATCTTGTAAAAATATATAGCTGTAAATGCAGTTTCCTATTTTTTCATTGGTTGATCTATGTAAAAGTATCACATAGATTAGTTTTCTTCACAAGTTAAATACACTAGCTCTTTCTTGAAGTATGGAGCATATATCTTTTTGCATATTTTGAAGGACACCTTAAATATTTACAGTTGACTGGGAATAAGTTTTCAAAATAATTTTAATTGTAGACTTACCTCTCTCGAAGTGCAAGCTCCTTGCATGTGCCCACGAGCTTGAACTTAATACTTAATTCTATGTTGCTCACGCTCAAACTCTTGGTGTTGTTAATGACGTAATATATAATGCTGTGTTTACGTATTTACTGTGAACATGCATGCGTGTCTCTGTATTCAGAAAAGGCACAATTGATATAATTCACTAGACTTACATGTACTGTACATGCAGTAGTTAAGTTGTGTATTACTTGTGCAGCACTGTCCAGTATTGTTTACATCATCACAAAAAGGTTTAGTACTATTGTTGTCATTATTACTGTTGAGTATTTGTTATTTTGTGTCCTGAATGCAGAAAAGCTTCACAAGCTCAAATTGGATTCATAAGCCATCTAAGAGTCCATCCATGAAAGAGCAAAGACTGTCATCCTCGACTTCGTGGGACTGCCACAATAGTACTTTCCTATCACTTAATGATGCATGAAGTGCATCTACATACACAAAGAAAGAGAAATATATTATATGAATTGTACTAGCTGCCACTTGTCTGCAGCCTTTTTCAGAAGTTGAAAGCCAAAGCGAAGTGAAGCTAGTTTACCGTCCTCCATCTTCTTCAAAGAAGTGTGGAGCTGCTTGTTGCTTAATCTTCCTCTCCTTCATCCCCCAAGACTTTCACTCCTGTTCTGTGGACAAGTTCTATAATCTTACTTACAGTGACCATGTCCACCTTCATAATTTCTGGCCTCAGCTTGGACTAACAAAAATTCACAGAATATTGCCACATAATACCCTTGGCTTAGCCACTTATATCAGCAACATCAAGTTTTTGTGTGTCCATAATTATCACCTGGATCTCACACTCTTACCCCTATGGTTCTTGCATACTATTCGCAGTGCACTTTAAGCACTCAGAGGCTTTAATCATACCTTGATCCTGTAGCTGTTGTAAAGAAATCGTGTTTAAAGATAGAAACAACCTTCACTTGATCATCATTAAAGGAAATGCTTTGATGGATCAGCTGGAGCGATGTAGAAGATAAGGACTGAATTCCATCCCTATGGCCAGATAATTGGTGTCGTCTATACCTTAGTTTTTTGCCTTTAATAGGCCAGAACTTTATTCTAACCTTTTAGAGCAAGTGTACACTGATAAACATTTTTGTTGATTAGACTAAGAAGATCCAAATGAAAGCAGAGCATTGCCGCTCTTGAGTGTCATTCTATCTCTGGTGCCATAACTCCTGGCGATTTCTCCTCTATTAAAGGAAACTTTAATTTCAGGGATCCTTTCCCAGTACATGTTGGTTTCATAAACAGTGAAGACGTGTTTAGTCCTCGACTTATGTTGATATGTGCTCAACAGATTCAGATTACCATATTATATAAAAATTCTACAGCGTGAGCAATGTTTCACTTTATCAGTCATCTCTTATTAACCCAGAAAAATGGCAAACTTTCTCTTATTATACCACTACTAAAAGTAGGGATTGGTTTACTTGGAGAAGGCCAAAACCCCTTTTATGGCTGTTTTGTATTGTTCAGAATTATACCTTATGATTGCCTTCATTCCATGTGGCGATTACTTTCTCCATACAATTAACTATTCAATCGCACTCTGTGAACAGCTAGTCTTTTATTTCATTCTTTCTCTGGAAACCCAATTGTTCTTTCTTTAGACTGAATTATCCTCTTACTCATATATACGGCCTACCTCTTCTTAACTTAAGTGTTTGAGCTTATTATTTTCAGATTGTCATTTTTTTTAAATTTATTGGACTATTGCAATATTTAAATATTTTTAGTTACTAGCCTACGGATAACAACACTATTTGTTAGATACACTGTGTAAATTATAATATGGTGAAATATGTACAGTAGCTTACATAGTAGAATTTCAATGTACATTGACAGATATGACTAGAGGCAGCACACTTAACAATACCACAGAGTCTTCTAACAATGATGGCTGCTTGATGAAAAGAAAGTATAATGTGCTTCTAGCTATGTTGCTGACATGCGTGTACATAAAAATATAAAGTGTAGATCTCAGTCCGGTTTGGAAGCCAATAAAGTTGAGAACAAAAGCTTTGTACCCATGATATGAAAAGTTCCTGGCATTGCTTATCCCAGGAGAATAATTTTCATGATAAGAATACTATTTTTATCGATCATATCCTCAAAGACTGACAGGAACAGTGTATTTTTCTTTTTCACTCATGCCACCTTATCAGCAAAGGCAGCATTTTTTTTATTAATCATATTTAAAATTGTAATTGCATTGGTCACCATCAATGAATATCCTTAAAAAAGTAGCGACAATGACACAAGATATCATGATTAGGAAATGATTCAATGTTAAAAAGATTCACATAACCAATTATATTGCTAAGCAAGTTCTGCAGTCTTGGATTTTTTTTTATTATTTTATAGAAATTCTAATCCCAAAATGCTGTATGCAGTCCAAGCAGAAATATTTGAATGTATAGTTTGGATCTTGCTACAATAAAGAATAAAGGTGATGATGCTTTATAAAGGGATGAATAATATTTAATGATGTGAACTTATCTGTGTTCATGTCTTTACCTAACTATAGTATATACCTAGTTGTGCTGTAAGGAAAGAGCACTATGCTTGTCTCCTGGTCAATTATTATTATTCACTAGCACTCATTAGATCTATCCCTAAAACTATGAATACATTTATCATATACTGTCTCCTCCTTGAGCAAATGCCAATCATCAGCTATTCCTACACAAAAATAGTACAGTACTTCCCACATCCTGCAAATAAGTTTTCTTGCAAAACCCACAACAGTGACCTCTAGCTCTAGAACCACCAGTATAAAATTCTCACTCCCTGTTCATTCTGTCAAAGCCTCGAAAGAATTTAAAGACCTTTACCATATCCCCCCTGCTTTCCTCTAGCTTCTAGTGATGGTAATTGTAACTCCATCAGCCTGTGATCATAACTGAGATTATCTCTCTGTCACTAGCTTCTTAGCATGTCTTTGAACTTTCTGAAATGTATTTAGATGTTTTTTCAAGTGCGGATTTCAGGAGGATGATGCATAAGTCTTGTAAATATTACTGAGCATATTCTTGTTTATATTCTTGAAGGCCACCTTTATATTTGCTATTAAATCTTATTCTGCCTATACTATACCATTTATATGCATTTTCATTGACAAATCTGCCAATAGATATACCCTTAGATTTCTTGCATTCAAATTCCTGAAGTCTTTTTCCTGCAATTGAATACCCAAACAAGGACCTTCTTGCGCTCTTGTCCATTCTCATTACTTTACAGTTAGAAGTACTGAATCTCATTAGCCACATGTCTGACCACTCGTTTAGAATTTGCAGTCTACCCAGTTCTCTCTTTCTTGTAAGACTACCTCATCATAAAATTCTTGACTGTTTGTTAACATAGACTGGCCAATATTAATAAGATGTTTTATATTTTCTATTATAAGATTTATTTTACTAGAAACTGTTTATAATATAATAATATGAAAGGGATAAATGTATGCTATGAAAGTCATAAGAAAACCTAACCATATGACTTAAGGATTATGTACTGTTAGTATCAACTTCACCTAGGTCCCAAACTACCATTTTTCATTGATTTCATGTTTGACTTATGACCAATTCGAGTAATGACCGACTGGTCGGAACTGAACCTAGTTGTAAGTCAACATATATATATATATATATATATATATATATATATATATATATATATATATATATATATATATATATATATATCAATTATATGTTTAATATTTCAGGTGCTTCAGCGTTTGATAAAATCTCGGGGAAAATCGCAGAGCCGCAACCTTAATGTTCAAATGGTAGCTGCAGAAAAATTAGCGCAATGTCCCCCTGAAATGTTTGATGTAATCTTAGATGAAAATCAGGTATGGTAGAATGCTTTAAAATATATTTAATATGGTAATTATATATTATAATATAACTATTGTCATTTGAATAATGCTAATAATAGAAAGGAGAGCAAATTTTTAAGTAATCCTAAAAGGAATGTGAGCAAATTTTAAAGTAATCCTAAAAGGAATGTGAGCAAATTTTTAAGTAATCCTAAAAGGAATGTTAACTAACTCGTTTCATATCTCTTGCAACACTGCATTATTTACAGCTTGAAGATGCGTGTGAGCACATAGCTGAGTATTTAGAAGCATACTGGCAAGCCACACATCCGCCCTTGCCTCCTCCTCAGATTCAGCGACCAATTCCATCTCCCCATACTAGTCCGAGATCTAATCATGCGCAATCAAATCTAATAAGAACCAATTCTACACCTCCAGGTTAGTAAAAACGTATCAGAAAAACAATTAGGTGGTCAATTTTCATAGGTAATGTGGATTTGTAAGTAATCAGTTAATTTTGCTATGTCACTAGAAAAAAGTAGTTGTCACTATTGGAAAAGATAGTAAATAATATTTGATAGTACCATTGTGCATTGTTCATATCTGCAAGTCTTTAAAGGTATATAGATTACAATTATATAATTGTCTTTGACAGAGAGAAATTGAGAGGTAGACAGTATTTCTTTTTTATTTGCATTTAGTTGAAAGAATTTTTGCTTAGTCTCTTCAAGTATGGTGATGAATATAATTCTGTGGTAAAATATTAATTTTAAATAATAGTATTCTGGTATTTACTTCCATTAAGCGTGGCCATGTAGTTGTAGTTTTGTCTTTCCACACAAAAATATTTTTACCTATGGAAATGTTAACCTAATTGTTTCTTAGCTTACATTTTTACATATATTTTTTTGTAGATTGTTAACATCGAATGCATGGTAAATTTCAGTTACCATAACTATTTTCTGGAAATAAATATTTTTGATGGCATATATATTTTCTGAAGAGGTGAAAATATACTTGTGAAAATCACTTGCTGTTTAAATGTTATTGTTAAAATGTATAATAGAATACCTTTATCTAAAGTGTCATATACTTAAGTATCAAAAAACTTTTCGGTTCTTAAATTTTTAACTGTCTTTACTGATTATTGAGACTGACAGAATCATTTAGCATTTACTTGGCAGTAAAGTAGTCAGACATAATATGTACCCATTTATGAACCTCCCCTTTCTGTATATAACGCCGTTTAGTATAAAAAAATCCTGTTTTCATTGTAGTCCTTTAGAATAAGAATGCAAAGCAAAATGGATTTTTTTGTATTTTTCTTAAGGAAATAGAACAGAGGAAATCTATATTTTAGGTATTACTTGCTCAGTACTCCCTTGTCCATCTTTACCTTGTGGACAAAGTTTTTAATCAGTACATTAAAGAAGTAGTGAGGCACGTCTGTGGTAGTTTAGAAAAGAAGTTTGAGTTTAGCAGTGAAGACTAACCTAATATCTTCAGTATTTTAACATTTGAATCATCCTCTAGAAGCAGATTTCATGAACTTGCTTTACTTTCAGATGGTAAAGGAAAGAAAAAAGTCAAATAGGTGAGACGAGAGATGACGTGTGTTTAGGTGTTGAGATGAGTAACATGTATACAGTATATAATTGCTTCTGTAAGAGTAACATATGTAAACAGCTTTTTGTAATTACTGTTGTGGCAAAATGTAATGATATTTATAAGAATCACTTGCATTATAAGGGCTAAACCCATCGTGAATGCTGACAGGAAGTATATGAAAAAAAAGATAAGAAAATACTGCAACAGTGGATATATAATTATAACAATTAGACTAACATTATTTAGTGTCAGTTTATTTTCATTTTTCATGTGGCAGGGTACAAAATCTTGCAAGCAAGGTGCTCTGAAATCTGCACGTTTTAGAATATGAAAATACTTTCATTATCCATATTGTACATATACCTTATATGAAGACACCATCAGTACATAGCAATATCATTGCTGTATATTTTTACATCTTTATTAGATTGATATGAGTAGTCATTCATTTCATCTCACGTACATTAGGTAATTACATCCTAACCAGACTGTACTGATGTGAATATTAATTTTTGTATGTTTAAAATAAAAGATATTTCAGTCTTCATACAAGTCAGTATTAAAATTTTCCTTCCAGTTTTTACTAGTTGATATTCGTTCATTTTGTTACACCATAATGAAAGTGGTATGTAAAGTACAGTAATGAATAGACTATGAAAATATCAGCTTGTGAAAGTAAGCATTTTGGTTATTATAAAGTATGTATAGTATGTTCCTTACTTCAGAGCATCAGACACTAAATGATTGCTTTGTGATGAGTCAAATGTATCGTCTGATAAAATTTTACTCTCTTTTATCTCATCTACCTAGAACTTTGCTTTAGATGTCGGTGCTAACAAAGCCTCTTGTAAGTTTAGATAGTTATCGAGACATTTCTGATTTTTCTGTTCTATATAATTATATCGAGTTATTAACTACAGTGAATATAAGACATAGGTATCAAGAACAGTTTTGTAAGCTATGGAATTATTATCTCTGTGGAGCCTTTTATTTGTCTCTTGATGAAAAACATGCTTTACCTGAACAAACGTTATATTAATGTTTTGTTTAATATGCAATTTAAGTTTTTTAAGAATCTCAGGTTGAATTTTTATTACAAAATGAGAAATGTCTTGATCTCAGCTATAAAACTATGTTGATAACTTAATTTAATCATTTTCCGTGACATTTAAAAGTATGCTGCCAATTTCTATAATAGATTATTCAGTTTAAATTGTCTTTGCCCTCATAGGTATAGGAACAAACATTCTCCTTCTCTGATAATATATTTTATTAATTACCATCTTGCCTCGGGCATAGGGTCCAAGGGTATCTGTGGTTCATAAAAAGTTATTCCTTTCAGTTGGAGCAAAGTTGGCAATGAAAATCGCAGTGAAAATAACCAGTGCAAATACATTTCCTGTGATGAGTGCTTTGGTACAATCTTTCGGATAACAATGTCACTCACAATCTACATGGATTCTAAAATAGCATTTCTCTATATCTATGTAGTAGCATATTGATGTTGATGTTCTTGTATCTCTATATTTTCTCTTTATATTGTGGGGGGAGATTGTGATATTTTTATGATGAATGAGTTGGTGTATTTATCTTTTCTCTACTAATGATATTGTTGGTAACGATTACTGGTTACGATATTGAGGTTTGTTATTAAGTATATTAATTGATATTATTTTGCTGCATGTTGTTTATTGTAAATGTATATGTATTTCGAAGTATGTTTCAATCTTTATGTTGCTAGTTTGAAGAATGAAGTTACTTATACCTAATTTGTTTGTTTTACGGATTGCCATTATTAACTGAATAAATTGTTATGCAGATAAAACCACTGTTGTGATTCTAGCTTTATTCACTTAACAATGGCAATCTGCAAAGCAAACTAATAAGGTATAAGTAATGTCATTCTTCAAACTAACAACATAAAAATTGAAACATCATTCGAAATACATATACATTTACAATAAACAACATGCAGCAAAATAATATCAACTAATAAACTTAATAACAAACTTCATTATCACATTAAACCAGTAATCGTCAACAACAATAACATTACAAGAGAAAAGACAAATATGGCTAACCTATTATAAAATAGATAACCAACTCATTCATCATAAACATATCACAATCTAGTTTACTAGTGCTTTCGAGTAAACGTTCTCACCTTTAACTCTTACCATTTGTGCATAGTATCAGTATTTGTGATTATTGTAAGTTGCAATTGACACTACTCCGGGCCCATTAAATCTTGATGTCTTGATTTACCATTAATTCCCACACCTCCTTGGCTCTGAATGAGTCTAGTATCATGCTTTGGGTGATCACTTTTCTCTCAGCCAAGTTTATAAAGAAGTTCTATAAATATGAAACATTTGTAACTTGTTCGTGGGTGACATGTTGCTTCCTTCTTTCTAAATGTAACAACATTTTATGTTGAAAATGTCATCACTAGAGGTTGCCTTTGGATCTGCTTTGCTTCATTTCCTTTATTAAGATATGCCAGAGGTATAAAGATTTCCACTTTTTTTTTTTGTTTTTTCTATAAGGAATTCTGCCCTAGTGTATTTATTTATTTATTTTTTTTTACACCATAGGCTAGCTTTCATTCGTCCTCTGTATCTAAGATATTTTGTCCCAGGATTTATATTGGAATATTTGAGGTGATCAGAACTAACGTTTTGTGAAGTCTGTTCCAAAACTTTCCTTATTAGAATACTGAGAACAAAATGTGGATCCATTGTTCCAATTACACCTATGTAAAGTAGCAATCAATAGCAATGGCGTGTGTAACCCAACTTCATCTCCCTGTTTAGATGATTTTTTTGAGCCTGACCGGTATTTGCAACACTATCCTTTGCCCTTTGTGGTGACCCTAAGTATTGCCTATTCTTTAAAAGTTAGATGGAAGTCTGTGGGTATTAAAAACCGAGATCTACTACTGAGGACAGAAGACTTCTGTATTTCCTAAATTTACTATCCCTCTCATGAAAACTTTTTTCATTTATCCTTCCCCTGCTTTTCTTGTGATAATCCTTGTAGACATATCAGGGTAGAGATATACTACATAAAAAAAAGCCTGTTCACTTGAGGTTTGGGCTATATTTTATAGTCTTATCCACCTCTTTTCTGCTCAATGGTGTCTTTTTCCAATAAATTCAAAAATATAAGATCCTCAACTACAGGATGATGTCCCTTAACTTTTCATGACTTGCAGCATACTGTAGGGTCCTTTAAAAACTATTTACAGGCAATCTTATGTTGTGACAGCTATTATGCACCGTAGGAATCATGACATCCTTTTTCCGAAGGATGAGTATTTTCATTCAGTACTGAGATACTAGGCACAAAATTTGGAGAAGGAGTTAATTTTAATTGGCTTTACACTTGTTTAGGCTTAAAAATATGAACACATGGAGAATCAGTTTATTTGCAGACTGCATGAGTCGTTTATTTTGAAAAGTTCTTACAATGCTATATATAAATGTAGCAGTTAGAAGTTGACAGCATTACTTGTTCCTTGTCAAAATGACACTGGTTTGTAATTCTTACACTCTTGTTGACATAATAGATAAAAAAAATTTAATTACTTTATAAATATAATGCTCCATTTAGTCATTATAATTGTAAGCAAGTAGAGTCATTAATTTTGCAAATATTCATTCTAATAACTTGGTACTCAAACTAGTGTCTCCATTGTTTCTAAATGGGATTATGGGCTGGATGTGTTTGAATGTCTAACTGTGTCATCCCCTTAGGTCCTCCCGGGTCCGTGGCTCGTGAGCCCGGCTACCCTCGCTATCCGGATGAGAGAGGTAATGCCCCGGGATACAACCCTACTGAGTAGTTAGTGAGGCCTATCTGGCTGGAACACTTGTCACCCATTTGGGTTGATGTGGCCAGCCAGTGTGGCCCACAAACCTCGACAGCACTACACCAGCTGGTATATTTAGTTGAGCACTTTTATGTTGACCCTTGGTTGCCATGAGTGTCTCGACTGCTGGCGTTGCCATGTCTTGCGACTTGGTTAGAGCTCAATGGTTGCTGCTGACATCTCATATTAATAATCTGTTGAGCATTAAGTTCTTAAGCATAAAAATTTAAAACAGGAACACCATGGCTTTATATTTTTGTCAGTCCTGCCTGACTGGTAGAATATGTTTTTTGCATATGTTTTGATGATGCATGATGTGCTTTTATTTATATGATTGAGTTGGTTTCATGATTTCTTGACTTACTAATTTTACCCGTATTTAGTTTTAAAGTTCATTTACTGAACTTTTTTGTATTTAAGTTTTCATAGCCCTGGCAAATGATGACTGAATGTTAGTGCGATGTTTTAAGTAAAAAAAAACTTTAAAAAGATATAAGAAAAATCTTGTTCTTCCAAATTAATTGTTAATTACTATGTCAAAAGTCTCATTTGCCAGTACATTTTTTCATAGTAATACTCTTAGTAACGAATAGGACTTTCACTTTTTTCTTCTCTTAACAACCTCACACAATATAGTTTTTTATATCCTTAAAACAAGTAATATTAATAATTTTGAATATTGATTATATCTGACGAGATCCTTAACTAAATGATGGATTTGAAATTAAATAAAATAGTCTTACATGACTTGATTATAATACATAACATTATGTATCAATTGTGTGATGCAATATTATCCTAACAGTGTACCATCGTGGAGGGCCAACTGGTCATGGTCCTCCCAGAACTCTCCCCTCTCGTGATCCTCGAGACATGAGAGATCCACGTGACCTAAGAGATCTAAGAGATGATGAATACCTGGACAGGCTTCCTCCTCAAGATCCTGGGCTAATGTATGATCGCCCACCTGATCGACCGACGGGACGACGGCAATTACCGCCAACTAGGGACGATGATTACCATTCTCCACACCGACCTCCGACGCGTCAAGTCCTCAATGTGTAGCATTTAGCCCTTGTATGTAGCAGTTAGTGTTTGTTTGTAGCACTTACTCATTTTCATGGCCATTTTTTAAGCAAATAATAAAGCTTAAAAATAAATTGTAATATACAATAAATTTCTCGACAAGCTTAAAATTGATTAACACAGATAGATATAAATAGGCTCTTGGAAATGCTACCAACATTCACTGCTGTCACAAAATGAAACCTGTGCTCGTCTAAAAGAAAATTTTTATATTTATGAAACCAAACTACATTTAAAAAAAAAAACATGGTTATCGTGAGCTTCAGAATTTTTTCTCTTTAATATATATTATCTCTTGGATATCACTTATGGGTGCAGTTGATGTTAACCAGACTCATTAAGAGGTCTCAGATGAACTGTATATTGTGATAGTCCAGAACTGAGGTTGCAGAATAAATGTTATCCAGCCCTTCTAAAGCATAATATATACAGTATATATACCGGTATATAAATATAAATATTTTCCTCTTACTCCTCTCAACCCCAGCTGCCTTATACAATTATTTCCTGTCGACTGAACAGATGAACAAAACTGTTTTTTGACATTGGAACCGATATGTGAATTGTGAAATAGTGAAATGAGAATTTCTTTAAGCAGCTGGGGCATCTGGATTCTAAAGCTTCCAGACACCGAATTCTCTTGTGTAGACTCCAGTTACACTTTGTACCTTGATATAACTCTCTTTCATAAGAACTTTGCGAGAGTGAATTTGGATGGTTGTAGTTTAGATGAGAATATAAATATTGTAATAACAAAGTTATAAATGGTTCTGGTGATCCCACAACCCATATATATATGATACTTCTTATTTGTCTTGGCTCATACTGTGCCACTTGTTTATTGATATAATATGAGTTTCATATTCTGCCCTTTAAGCCTTATGCAGATATTTTCTGGAAAGATGTGAGGGCTTGATATTATAAATACCATTTGTAAATATAGTTGGTTGTACACTAAGGACCAGCACATTATCCTTTGCCCAAGTTGTTCTTATAAACTGCCTTTAACCACAGTAGTGTTGAATACTATTACACTAGTTTTCAGTGTTTTCACATTGTAGCTTTGAATATTATTATTTGTTTTATTTTTTTAACATTCAAATTTAGTAATTTTTCAATATGCCTGTACTTATGTGAATTATTTTGGATTTGATCGTAAATTTGTAAGAAGTTCAAACTTTTATATGACAGTTTTTTCTGACAAATGTAATTTTAATAGTCAAATTCAACAAAGTAGTATACTTAAAGGGATTGCTGTACATTCAGTAGTACTTGTAAAGAAATACTTTTTCATACTATTTTGGAGCCTAGATCAACTTTCACTGTTCACAGCATCATGTAAGTGTTCATATACGAGGAAAATGTGCTGTATTATAAGCACTTAAATTTTTCATAGGTGACCATGATGATATTCATTCTCTTTGTTTATCAACATTTTCCAGGTCTTTAACCTAAGATTTTTCATTAATTCTTACTTTTCCATACTCAGATAGAATCACTTTTCTTTACAATGTCTTCAGCTTCATTACTACTTTGTGTGAAAAAAATGCAGAAGTAGTAGAACGGAATATGAATAAAAACTATTAAATGTATGATCTCTTTACTGAATTGTTAATTTTTAGTAACGAGTTATTAAAAAATAAATCTTTTCAGAGTATCATTGAAATATTGAATTGTAACTTTTAAAAAATTCTCTCGTTAGCTTTATATTTTCCAGTTATCTGAAAATATTTAATATCATACTCTATCCAGTATTCATTAACAAAATGACCAAACTCTGAGCAGCAGCCAATGCGTGGGCAGTTAATAAGCCAGAGAGGAACTACTTTGTTACTATTATCAGCCAGATGATACTCTCGTTGACAGAAGGTACTAATCAAATATGTATATGACGGGTCTCTTTATACCTAAAAAGTAAGGCTTCTTTTGTGTTTGATTATGTATTTGTTTAAGATTTGCAAATTTGGATCTCCAGCTTTCTATAGCCAATAAACACTAAATATATTTTACAGAAATTGCAGTGTAACCTATTACCAATTTTTTGTAGTATTGAAGATTCTTTGGTACTTTATTCCATTATTACTTTTGTAATCATGAAGTTTCATAACTTACAGCATGATGTGGCTCTCGTAATGTAAGAACAAAATTATTGTAACAAAATTTATTGTCAGTTTTATTCAGCGCAACACCTAGCATTTATAAAAGGAAAAGAAAAATATATTTGTTTTCTTAACTAATATATGTATACATATGACTATATGTAAACAGTCATAGGACCTATGCATATAATTCATGTTTGTATCTTGCATACACATAACACTGTATACATATAATCATGAATAAAAGTATACAAGACAATTTCATCTTGTAAATGTACATATATGTATTCATAATATTGGCTGTTGTTGTTATTTGAATATTAGTTTTCAAGGAAATATATTTTTATCTCTACATCTAAGATACTTTAGTGTACTGGAAAAAGACATAAGTTGTACTGTCAGTAGATAAGAGAAATATACATGGAAAACAGAACTAATAGTGTGATATGGTCTGTTTGTGACTACAGGTGACTGCTATACCGGATAATCAATCTAGTTTCAAGAACCTCTCAAGCATATAATTCTTTTAATTATCATATTACTTCTCCCTCCGAATGTTGTACCTATGGTAAATCACATTATAGCTGTTAACCAAACGAAGTAAAAAAGTCACATTGTTATATGAAGATGGTTTTTGAGCTCGCATTAATAAAACATCTTAATTTCACCTATTTAAGCATTTACTTGTATTTTTTTGAACACAGCTGCTGTTTGTTATATGCAAAGCCATTACTCTATGTAGTGTTATGGAATGGAGATTATTAAGATCAACTGCAGTTCTATTAAAAATACATTTCATGTATAACTTATCTTGAGGCTGTGAAGGCTATGAAGTCATCGCCTTTGTTGACTGTCTAAAGAACTCTATTGAATTGGCAACTATCTAGATGATATAAAGGTTGTTTCATGCATATTTTCTTTGATGGCATTAGTAATTCTTCATATTTGGTACATATTCTCAAATACCGGTGATCTGAAATTCCTATATATTTTATTTATATTTTTTATAGCAAAGACTTTGTTATCTTTGTACCTCTTTTGAAAACCCCAACAGATGGAAGATTTTATTCCTTATGTCACCCAGTTGCTGTACATCCTGAGTAAAGGCAATATTTCCACAAGCATTTAAGGCTTGGGTCCAATAATGCACTCGTATTTTTAATTGTTTTATATGTTATACATGGTCTATGCTTTGAAAACTACAAGATATAATTTTGTTATACCGGTATAGCTAATGCCTGCTCCTAATTATTTACAGAGTTAATTTCTAAATCACTTATATAATTACTACACTAAATCTGTTCATACGTTTTATTTAGAACTCATGTGGTTTGATATAGCTGATTATACACTCCTAATTTTAACAAACGATAACCAAATATGGATTAATTTTTTTTTTTTTTTGTTCCAGTAAAGAAGTAGCTGTCTTTGTTTAACAAGTTCTTACAATGGAAAAAACACCATAATGCTCAACATTTTTCTTTTATCATCCATCTTATTTAGTATTTTTTATATCATAATGTATATTTGGCGGGTTGGATCAAGGATGCGTAAATACCTTGAATTATGTGCTAAACTATTTTGTATTCTCTAGAAACTATACTGAATATTTTTTAATTTCTAAGGAAGCAATTATAGATTTTGACAGGATTTATACACATTAAGGGTATCTTCACAAATGTACTCTTAACCATTAAGCACTAAGAATAATGTAAAATCTTGAAACTGTGAATGAATGCTTTCCCTAGATCTCCCTCTTGTATTATAAGTGCTTACAGAGTATATATACAAATCTGTTACATATATCTCTCTCTCTCTACTGACAAGTAAGCTTTACAGATATCTAGAACATATTAAGATGTTTTAGTATTTTGTTCCCTTCAACACATAAGCGCCTCTTTCTTACTACTGCTGTTATGATTAATTATTATCTTGAAATCCATGGGCACTTTTCTAAGGAAGTTACAAAAAACCCAACTTGATGGTAGGCAAGATATTGACTTCCCAACGTAGTTTGAAGTGTCCAAAGTAGGACTCATTTGGTCCTTGCGTTGATGAGAAATTAAATTAGTAAAAATATTCCTTAAGAGGAGCTTTAGAATTTTGCCCCAAATACTGTGATTGATGGTGTTCTCCCTTATACAGGGATAAGTTTGTTTCTCTGAGGCATTATCATTAAAATCTATGTGAATACATTATCCTCCTAGCAACCACTGACATACAAGTTAATGTACAAACTTGGTACCCCCATCATACCCTCATTCCTTTTTATTTCAAAATATTCCTTTCCTGCAACATGTATTCATAGATATCTAGAATTATTTCAATCCACATCCCTATATAGAGATATAAATTTTGCTCTATAAAAGCAAGATATGTTTTATATTCTTAAAAATTACAATATGGAAGAACAAACATACACAACAAGGAAAAAAATCTTTCCTTACGTAATAGTGAATGAAGCTGAGTGATTCTCATATTTCAAATGCATGTTGTCTACATTTAACTTTTAACAGTCTGATACTGTATGTATATTTTCTTAAATAGGAAGAACGAATTGTGTATCTATGTTTATCTTGGAACAGTATGCCTTATTTTCTTTTGAAGAGCTTTCATTACAGATGTTCTTTATCCTTCTTTTATCTTCTTAAGCTACTATACACTTTATCCTTGTGTCACGCAAATGAAACATTTTTTAATGTATAATAATGACGGAGTTTAAATCTATTTAAACTTTTTATTGGATATTATTTTGTTCATATCTGCGTATCTTTCTTGACTTTTTAGCTTACATCTCATACTGCAATATTGCATATTAGCATGATGCAAGGGTATTCTGTGTAGACTTGTATAATTGTGTTTTCATGGTATTCATTGTATTTCATCCCGTTATTAATTTTGTGATCTTGTTAATTTTTACTGTAGATTCTGATTAAATATGACTGCTATGGGTCAGTTTAATCGACTCTTTATTACAAGTGTACTTGTAAAACTGTTGGATACAATATATGCATGAATGTTTTGATGTATGATGAGACTAACTCCCCCTTTCTCTAGCTTTCAGGAAGCTTATAAAATGCAGCAATGATATTAACTGAATCCTACCGGGAAAATTCAGATGTACTTTATTCCCTTACATAGAACTCTGAATTTTTATGTTAATCTTAATTCAGGAATATATATCATTTCAAATTTTACTTTGCACTTCATCCCTGTCAGTTATTCTTTGAACACTAATTTTCCTCTTCTATAAGTAGGCCCTTATACCCTTCATGCATGTATCACTCACACACTACATTTTGTTGCAACAATTTGTAAATAATAAAAACTTTTTATCATGATAATAAGTGGTTTCTATAACCTTTGGCATAAAACTTACTTTTCTAAAAGTACTGTATCTTGGTAAAAAGAACTAACGGCTATGCATTTTCCTTAAAATATAATGGAATCTATGCAGAACGGACATGAATCCTTAAACGGGAACAGTGTCCAAGGAATATACAACTGTAGTCTGTCCAGTATGCCCGAACGCCAGGCCTAGATTATCATACAACTGGCAGAAAATTGTTATACGATTTTTTCAGCAGAATACACATTATCAAAGAATAGCCTCACCGTATTCCCTGCGTGTCGTAAAAGGCGACTAGAAGTGGACGGGGCGGGAGGACTAGGAATCCCCCCCCCTTGTACCAACCTCCTGTGAGACGTCAAAGAAGAGGGGAGAGAGGGGTAACTTCTCCCTAAACTGTTTTCCTTTTTTGATGTCGGCTACCCCCCAATTAAAGGGGGAAACAGCAAAGGTATATGTATGTATGTACTGTATTACTAGGAACTAAAAAATATAAAAGGTTATTATACAGGACTAAATACTTTGTCATTAGAATAATGACCAAATTCAAGTTATTGCCAGAGCTGCTTTTAGATATTTGTCTGGAACTATTACTACCGGTACCATGCAGTAGGTTGGCCCATGGCACCAACCGTTTGTTGCGATACTACAGCTGGAGGGTCTTGTGGACTTACATAAGTCTGTCCAGAACAGTTTGATGTTTACTCTTCCTTCAGTTACAGTTCTCTTTCTATGCCTACATCAACACCGAATATTCTTTGATATTCGTTACATGTCTTATTATCCCATCACATCTGACAAGTCACAATACTCCCCATCTCTGTTTTTCTATATGTTATCCTCGTGCCCAGGCTCGATGAGGGTAGATTTTTTTTTTTTTGTCCTTGTGTCAAAATCATAAAAAAAAGACCGATCATGTATTTAAAACGAGGATCTATTGTCATATCAGGGTCTAAACCTGCCATATCTCTAGGTCCACAATACTTTGACTATTCTTTCAGCCTGTTCTTTTCCTATTGTGAATCATTCCCTTAATTCTGGCTTGTCCTTAACCTTCAAATTTTTCTTCATCTTAATGTTTTCTCTCTATACTATAGGAGAAAAGGGTATAAGAGGAGAAAAACATAAATGCTTGGCAAACTAATAATAGAGCAATAAATAATTCCCTAAGAAAAAGACGAGAGGCAGAGAGAAATTATGAAAGGGATGTCACCAGGAAAGCTAAAGAAAATCCCAAACTTTTCCACAGCTTTATCTGAGAAAAACTGAAGTCCATAGAACAGATTTTAGAGTTATATATATATATATATATATATATATATATATATATATATATATATATATATATATATATATATATATATATATATATATATATATATATATATATATATATATATATATATATATATATATATATATATATATATATATATATATATATATATATATATATATATATATATATATATATATATATATATATATATATATATATATATATATACACACTGCACAGTATTATTATTTGTATATAAATTAACGAAATATGTGTCGACAGTTGCCACACGTAAGATAATTATATAGTAAAAGTAATATACTTAATACCATTTACGGTTGTACGATACTATTTCTATTATCGTACAATTTCTATGATAATTATAGATGGGGCGTACGACCTGTACGGTAATTCTAGCTTGTAATTAATGTAAATTGCACTGCATAAGAATCTATTCATATATAATCATATTTTCCGTTGTTTAGAGGCGACCAGTATGTACAACAGACCCCAAAGCCGAAGACATAAAAGAAGAAGAGGCTAATCAAATTTCATTTAGTCAAGTTCAGCAATTCGATTTACGGCTCACGATTTGTTGTTTGAACTTCATAACAAAAGTAACCGCACGTGAAGTAACAGTCGTGGATTAATGAGGCGAGAGATAGCGTGGGTGCCTCATTGTGTTGGGTTGTAACCTAATAATAAAAAAGCTTGTCAGGTGAAAAGTGAGCTCACTGTTGGAAAATTATCACCTACTCGGTACCAGTAAGTATGGACTTGGTTAGAGCAAAAGGTCTAATGAATGACAGAGGCAAGGAATAGTTCCCAACTATATACCTGCCATATAGCCGGGGCCCAAGTCCCATCTCCAATCGCGTGGACTCTTTGATCTGTAGACAATGGCTGAATGATCAGGTTAACCTATAGGAAATTTCCGAAACTCCAATTAATTACCTAAGAACATGAGACAGTGAGAGGTAATTCAACTCCAGACCAGGAGGAATAACGTATTCATTTATTCATGAGTAGCAGTAACTTAGGTTAAGATTCGTTTCATGCACCCTTTCTTTTTTAGGAATAAACCATAGTTCTGATAATTTTTATACGTCTTAAATTAATCTGAGTTTTATTTTTACTGGAATCACTATTTTTGTATGATAGGACCTACGTTGGTGAGCGGCATTGGGTAACTAACCTCAACCTAACTGAAATATGGAAGCCTAACTTTACCTTAATAGGATGAATTTGGGTGTTTATTCAGCAGCGATGCACATTCCAGGATGTGTTGGCAATGCTGATTTCTCGAATAGGCAATGTAAGGGGTGTATATGACGAATCATAACCCTAATTTCTTCATTTTTAGGTTTGGTTATTTTTGATATTTTATTTACTAGGTTAGGTTATTTTGGATATTTATTTACTGAAGTTTTGTTTATTGTATTGACTCAATAGGTTTTTTTTTTTTTTTTTTTTTAGGAAAGATTAGGTATTTCTTATATACTCAATTTATATATATATTTTTTTTACATTGACTCAATAAATTTGTGTTGTGATTGGGATTTTTTAATTACCTGGTTAGGTAAGAATCACAATCCAGCAGGTAGGCAGCACACACACTAGCGGCTTTCATAATCCTCTTTTGGGCATGCAGTTTATCATATTTATTTAATTACTATTCTTATTTTCTTCTTTGTTCATTACTTGCACTTTATTTACATACTGTATATACGCTCCCAAGAAGTGAAATAAAAATACAAAACTGAAAATATATGTTATATGTAACACCAGTATATAGAAAATAAAGTATTAATTACAAACTCATTTCTGAAGTCTTAAATTTAGGATGAATTAACCTATATGGGCTGTCCAAACATAAGCAAACCTAATATAATAATTTCTTTTCTCTAACCGGGGGTGTAAAAGTAAAAACTTACCGAAAAAATAGTATATATCACCCCAAATTCGAAAAATGTATAATAGTGCAATTGTTGATTGTGAGATATGTGTCCATTATAAATTTGTACTCTGATAGGTGTTGAATCGTATGATTTTTATGAAAGAACCTATTTGGATTGTTGCTTCAAATAGAAATTAACATTCTGAACTCACATCCCCAATAATAATAATGTGGGATCTTTACTTGGAACACAGTAGTTTTTGGGGTTAGGAGAAAACTCCATAACAATGGAAATCACTTATAAGGAACTGTTTCGTTTAAAAGCCATTTGAAAAACCAGATCCCCTTTCCTTTGGACCCCTCGTAAGTAACCTAACTAAAGCTAACTTAGTATTACAATAACATTCACAAAGTTTTGTTTCCCAACTGTGGGCATTATGATATCTTCCGAATTCCCCATTACTGACATATTATGCCAAGATGACATGCAGTATTGTACAGGTCCCAGAGTATGGATTACTTATGGCACTTAGCAATTTGACACCAAGATGATTCATGGAGCTGTAGTGTTGCTTAGCCGATGGTGATAATGTGATTTTGCATAAATTGCTGGTGAAACTGCAAGTCATCAGATTCAGATTATGTATTGAAGAGAGGAATGGTGGTAAATGTAATTATTGCATAAAAATTATAACTGCGATGATTCATCATTAAAGAAATGATGTTGAAATTGATGAGATAACTAATACTAATACGATATTATTTTGATTAAATGTGGGCATAATATCCATCAAGCCCCACAGTTTTGCCATTACATCTAATCCATGCTTTTATAATAAAGTTGACAAAACTGATTATGTATCCATGTTGTACAGTAGCGTACAGTAAGTTGCATGCTAGATGTCTGTATATTATATAGAGGAGGTTGATGGTATTTTCAGTGTTTTAAAGTTATTACTTAATATTATACACTGGAATATCATTAGTTATGAATTCAGAAAAAGAAAAAAATATGCATTTGGAACTTATTGTCTCATGCATTAAAGCTCAGCTTTGGTACAAATGCACATTGATGATAGGAGATTTGATATACTGAATGAAATATTCGCAGAAGACGAGATGTAATATATTCTTCATTATTCCTGAACCCATAGCAATATAGTAATGCATCTGTGGGTTTCTTGGTAATTGTCAAATCCTTGTCCAGTAATAGGTTCCTTCTAGAAACCAGTAAGAATATGCAAAATTACCTCTTTTACACTTTGCATAGATTTTTTATTAGGTATGAATATTTTTTTTTCTTACCCAACAATCTGTAATGCATTGCAAAGTAATTTGGCACCCTGTGTTGAAGAAATTAGAAGGGACTGTGTAGTAGTATTTTGTATGGGCTACTTTCTTGGAGGGTGAGAAGGACAAAGGTCGGATAAAGGGGCACATCTGACATGGTACTTACTTTGACATGATATCATTGAGTGTAAGAAAGATTATGTGACGTTGCCAGAGGATGAATACCCTGAGGCTTGGTTTAGGAAGGTTATTCGTAACTCTTTTCACTCCCTCCCCACCTGCAGGAATTTTCATTGTACTCATGGCTCCCCCTTCCACTTTCTCCTGCATCCCTCCCACAAATAACGTTGAAATATAAAATGCATATGAAGAGACTGCCAATATTACATTACGTTAAGAGGAAATTATTAGCTCTATATCTTCAGCTCATACTTAGCAACTGGGTGTGTTGATGCTGTCTCAGGTAGAGTCCTGTTTGTATTACAGACAGGGACTGAACTTGTAAAAATCTTAAATAACCCATTAATAATTGGGGAATAAAATAACTGTTGTGGTCCCCCTAAACTCTTCTCATGGCCCCTAGGTAGAGAACCACTGGTTTAAGCCTACAATTATTTGTTTGACAGTATTCTGCACAGATTGCATAAGCATAACTGTGAACAAATGAGGAGGCCTACGTATTTAAGTATGGAAATGTACCGTATAGATATGCCCTTTGTCATTGTTATTGGTGATTCGAATAGAGTAAATCATACTCTTGAATATGTATATTTAAATGAAATGAATAATGTTATTTATAGTTATCTTGGACTTTTATGGTAATAATACTCATTTTGTGATACATATACAGATTTATCTTTTTATATTATGAGTATATGATTTTTATGTTGAATATATATGTTATCTGTATACAAGAGCCATAATCCCCATTATAAGAGAAGTGGCTGAGTCATAGCAAAATCTTTACTCTTTATGGTAGGAAATACAAAAGGAGGGGATTTCATGTCTCCTCGCTTTGCCCCATCTTGTCAACTTTTAAGACTAAAATAATAGCAATAGTCAGTTCTGAGTTGAATTTTAATCATCAGAATTAAAATTACAAAATAGTACTCTGTATATGAATGCTTGAAAGCATTCTTTAAAATTTAAAGAAGCCCGATATTAATATAATTTTTTATTTTTATAGGTTTAGACATTATAATGATGGTAACTTCTGCAAGAATCAGAATTTCATCTGCAGTTACTCAGTGTTTTCCCAGAGGTATTAAGCATTTCATTTTACATTTTGTAATGCAGAATATATTTGCATGTATAGAATATGTCATTCTGTTGCTTTGATGATTTGAGATTTACTGGTATTAATTACTGTATAGCCATAGCATTGTGCGGCTATATTCACTGTCTTGTATTTATTATGTCAATATTCTTTTCTCCTAGTTTTAGGTTTGTCACCTTTAGATAAAGATAGTATCATACGTCAGCATGTACGCTGGAAGAAAATTAAGCATCGGAAGCCTCTAGATCCCCAGCATGCAGATGACATACAGGGTGAGATGCTGTTATTATATTAAAATCTTCTAAATCATTACTATAAAAATCAAGCTGCAAAGAGTAATGTGAAATCAGTGTTGGCAAATATGTCCTACTGTACCATAGTTTGAAGTGACTTCAGAATGATGATGGAGGGGAAATGTATAGTTGGGAAGTGAGCCTGATTCCATTTATAGATTACACTGTTTTAGTGGCATTATTGGTAGTAGTATTGCAAAGTTTTATGGATAATTTATAGAAGCTGTATAGAAGGAGGTAGTTAATAATTTCACTGTAATAAAGCATAGTAATAAGTCGAAATTGTGATTTGGAAGTGGGCTACATGAAGAAGGGCTAAATTATATAACTCCTGTGGAACATGTTACTTAAGATAGTATGGAATAGACTGAATGGGCAAGGGAACAAAACTACTTTAAGCTCTAGACAATTGTGAGGATCCGTCTTTTTCAAGATCATTTTAAAAGGAGGAACCAGCAATATGGTGTATGTGTGGGCATTGGGTAATAAATACATTTAAGAGGTGGATATCAAATTTCAGTGATGAAATGCCTAACTGTAACTTTTGAAATCTATTTGGTAAGATAAGGAATGAAACTATGAAAGAGGAGTGTGGATGTTTAGAGAGAATGGATTGTCAGAAACTGTTCAAGTGGATTCACTGGGAAGGTGTAGTAATTGTTTTTTGCTTGAGGATTGGCAGCAAAGTAAGTAACATTGAAGTGAGTGAGGCTCTATCTAAACAGAACCCTGACTTCCAAGAAGATGGAATACCTACTGCAAACAGTATGAGGTGGCTCGTATAAATCTTTAATGTGTGTAATCAGTTCTTAATGAAATGTGATAATGCAGTTTATAGCATCTTGAGTAAACTAAGGATATTTGGGAACTGATTCATTGCCACTTTGATGTTTTATTTTCTGAGGTAAATTTTAAACTTTCATATTTTTCTCAACCCTATGATAACTACTAGAATCTTCAGGAGATGCCATACACTGTGAAATAATCAATTTATGTTATTATTGAAAATAAAGTCAATATGTTAGAGACTGGTGCTCTATTGTAAAATTTGTTTACTCTAATAATTAAAATATTCTCTTACACAGCAAAATGTATGTCATTTCTTACTTTATTATCGTTATTATATTATTTTTATTATTATTACTATTATTATTATTATTATATTATTATTATTATTATTATTATTATTACATTAAAGCATAAAAACAAATAGCGGAAATGGACTGGAGATATACTGTAGTGAGAGAAAAGGAGCCAGTTTAATGGTGACCCTTTTAGAGGTCTATGTTTTAAGAAAATATGATGGGTTGTATGAAGGGCTGGGTGCATCAGCAGTATTTCACAGTACTGTAGTTAGTATTTACGTTTATGCAACTAAAAATAAAAGAAAAGGTTGAAGAAAAAGCTGATGCTTTTACAGAGTGAAAAATGAGAGATCTGTGAAAATGAACAGTGGAATATGTTTGGACTCAAAGGATGGATGTTAAGAGACTTGTGAAGAGGTTATGCATGGTTAAGTCTTAATTTTACTCTAGGCAGAGGTAGCACCAGAAGATAGTGGAGTAATGGGGTGAGTGACAGCTAAGAGAAGAGCTTCACCTTATAGAATATGCTTATACAAAGGTATTTGCAACATACAATATATAAGTGAGCAACTCCAACTCTCAGTGATGAAATCAGAGTGAAATAGTTTAACCTGAAGACCAGTTATGAATTATGCTGAGGCATATGCTTGGTCGTGTTCATTTTATATGCAGTGCAGTGTTACTTTTAATGCAATACTGGGCCCAATTTTTGAGAGGGACGGCTACATGGTCAATCATATCTCTTTTAATCTATTATATATAATATATATATTTTTTTTCATTATTAATGTATGCTCATCATATGACATTTTGTATGCATCTGTACAAAAAAGCAGACTCCTTCAAAATATAATTTTTTTTCAATAAAATTTTCATTTAATTAACTCATGTACTTTGTTACATTTTGTTAGCTTGCTGTTGTGTATTTATTAAAGATGTTTTACTAATTATGTTAATAAACTTTGTGTTGCTAGAATTTCAGTACGTTGGTTCGCGTAGTAAACCTGACACTCTTCTTTACGTGTGGGGTGTGGCAGATCATGGTGGTCTTGGGCGACCGTCCTTTGTACGACCTGATCCCAAGAAAAGGCAACATCATATGGCGTATAGATACAGTCCACATCGCCTCAATTTTGGGGAGTATTACAAGGTAAAATTTTACTGTCAATGCACTTACTAAATACAGTACTGGTAAAGAGGGCTAGAAGAGTTACTTTAGTGGCTGTTGAATAATAATAATAATAATATTGAAGTATTGAAGTATTGATATGTGAGCTTAATAAGAAACCAAATTGATATCAGAAATCTTCTTGTTCTCTTATATCAAGGAGAAAACTAAATAATAAGAATACATTGTAGGATCAGAATTAGGCTAATGAGGAGATGAAAAATGGAGAGTAATGGCTTATCTAGGATGTGCCTTGACATACAAAATGGTGAATTTTATGCTGGAGATCAAAGGAATGACCCTAATTATCACTTACTTTAGTTTGACAGCATAACAGTGTATATATATTTTCTTATGAGTCCTGCCTACTCCAAATCTTAAAAGAAATTTCTTTGGATAACTCCATTTACAGTCCTTGAGGCCTAATATACTAAACCAGCTGTTAAGGTGTGTGGATGAAATTTACTTCTTTTTCTTTGATATCCTGTTGGTGAAAGATTCAGTCTGAAAACTGTTTTCAAGGC
The DNA here is from genome assembly GCA_037179515.1 of Halocaridina rubra. Classification (NCBI taxonomy): domain Eukaryota; kingdom Metazoa; phylum Arthropoda; class Malacostraca; order Decapoda; family Atyidae; genus Halocaridina; species Halocaridina rubra. Next base: position 68,084 of record JAXCGZ010002049.1, on the reverse strand, counting down.
ATTACTGGAATGACTGTAAATAAAATTGCTAAGGCAAGAGCTAGGCCCATGACCTCTTTACATAGATCATTAAACACGTGTATGACTGCCAACTGAACATGGCACTGACTAGTAAATAGGAATTTTCAATATATATTGAAGTATTGATATGTGAGCTTAATAAGAAACCAAATTGATATCAGAAATCTTCTTGTTCTCTGATATCAAGGAGAAAACTAAATAATAAGAATACATTGTAGGATCATGTTGAATTCTTAACCTAAATGTGATATACTCGTACTCTGGTCATATATATCAGCACTACAGGGTAAAGCAAAATCAATAGTTGTTTTTAGATGGGCATTACAGTGAATATAGTAATTTGATCTCAGGTTTTCCTCTGGGCAGTGTTCTTGGCCCCTTGGTTTTCACCCAGTTTAATCTTGACTTGTGTATAAGTTTGGGAAACAAATTAGTTGCCTATTCTACTGATGCTACCTTGCTTGGTGTTGTTCCATCCCCGAGCATGAGATTAGCTATTGCTGAGCCTGTGAATAGAGATCTTGCTAAAAGTATTGCTTGGTATAGAGCGCAAAGTTAGATGCTAATAAAACACATGATATGATAATGAACAGGTCCAAGAATCTGGACCCTCAACATGCCATTCTCTTTTATTTATAATGTTCCCTTAACATTATAATGTGCATTCAAGATTATAGGGTAACTTTTGAAAATAAATTGACTTTTGAACAACGTATTTGTTGTACATCTGCCTAAACTGTAATTCTCAATTTAGATTATGGTACAAAAACTGAATTAGGCACAATTTTTGGCATACAAATGCCATTACCTCGTCTAGCTTGCTTTATAAATTATCACAATGTTAATCACTGTACATCTGGCTCTTCTTAGCTTATTCCTTGGTACAGGTACTCTAATTAGCAGGAATGCAGCTGTGCCATTATTATTGCATTTCTTTTGTTAGATTTTATACTGAACAGCATACAAGAAGTTTTAATCCAACTACCACTTAGAAGTAGGATGAATTACTTAGCTATGTTGTTGTGTCATTAGTGTTCAGAAGCTTAAGCTAGGCACAAATAAGCTTTTGTAAATCAGACTTTGATGATAAAGTATTTATCATGGCTCAAGCGGTAGCATCCGCAACTTTGTGGCATCAGGTCGAGGGTTCGTACCCCGTCACGGTCTGAGAATAGCAAGGGCATGCACTCAGGGTAATGCTTACATCTGCCAAAACAAGTCCTTCGCAAGAAGGCAACCGTTCTAGCCCTTGGTAGAAAAGATTGTCCGTGACGTAAAACCGATTTTATATTTTCTATATTCTTTGTTCCTGTTACCTCACCAAGTTTCTTCCCCTGCTGAAGCCATCTGGTTTATTGTCTTTGACTTTTCCAGCTAGGCTTCTCTCATGGTTTATACTTTATATTAGTGATAATAATAATAATAATCCTAAAGAAAAATCCTATTTAATGGTGAATCAAGACTTTCCTCTCCTTATTGACCCTTTTAACAATCTTGTATCTGAATGTTTTTTCTAGATGTTTGGAAACTTGCTTATATGACTTGAGCTGAGGTACATGTATTGGCAAAGTGGGCGTTGCATGTCGATAATATATTTTAACAACACTCATGATGAAGTGACGTATTGGTTCATTATTAATTTGCATCCTTTTTATCTCATCTCATAGACCCTTAATTGACTTGTGCCAATTCAGTAGTTTTCATGCTCAATCAACTATGGAAATATTTACGAACCAAAGATATACTTTATTTGGAGAGCATGATGATGGAATTGAAGACCTGATATAATTGTAATAACACTTGCAATACCTAACTTACCAAAGTATGGTGGTGTAAAGTCATTTGAAGTCAGTAAAGCAAGAAGGAATCATTAATTCATAGAGTATATTGCTATGTATCTGAGATATTACATATTAAGTGTAGCCTACAACCTTTCTTATTAATCACATGCTTATTACCTATGTGTGTTGTACTAATTTTTTTTCATTAGTCATCTGTGTCCTATATGTATGGTGAGTAATATTTAAATTACGTTTTATTTAATTTCAGGTCGTTGATATAGCTTGTGGTTATGGGTTTACTGTGTTTGCTGTTGAAGACTGTGAACAAGCTAGTTGCTTTGGAACAGGGTTAAACACAGACTGTCAGATTGGTATGAATATAATTAATCTCATACTGTCAGCAGTTATTGCATTTTGTTTATTATGTGTGATTTTATATATTGTCTTTAATGTTATGTTATGCCGTATTTCTTTCATTTGTTCCTCATCTTAGCAGCTTTACAGTAAATGTTTACAAATTGTCGACTTTTGTAAATAATTATGCTGCATATCTGACTTTTAAATCTGGTTTTTATTTTTATTCTTTAGGTACTCAGGAACCTAGACAAGGTAATCCTTTGGGGATGTTGATTGCTCCTGCACCTATTGAAGTACCATTGAATAAAAGCTCTAACATTCTTAAGGTAGAGATATTCTGGTTTCTTTTTAGTGACGATTTAACAAGAAATTACTTTTAAATGAGTGAGTTCAAATATCTGTATTAAAAATATTTTTTAAAGAAAGAATCATTTGCTGAACATATTAAAGGATATAATTTATTCTCTTAACATGAATCTCATTAGAACCATGTTTGTGTCAGTACTAAAGCAGAAATATTTTTAGGGCTGTTATGTGGTGCATATCGGGAATACTGTATAAATTACTAATTTTTGCAGGTAGCATGTGGTAGAGCACACACTGTTATGTTATCAGATAATGCAGAAGTGTGGACAGTAGGAAATAATGCATATGGTCAGTGCGGAAGACCAGTTATTACTAGTGAAGATTATTCTAAAGGTGGTGTATACCATCGTCTTCAGGAATTAAGTGGACTCCAAATTCATCAGATAGAGTGTGGCCAGGATACTAGGTATGAAGCTGGATATGGATAGCTGTGATATTTGTGAAAAGTTTTGTTTCAGTATTGCACTTCATTATACATTAATGGTGTTTTAATATATATGTTCATGTAAGCTACTGTCTTGAGAAATTTCATGTTTTCATTTAATATCCTCATTGAATTAGCTTTTTAATGGATATGTATACTTCCTGGAGAAATAAAAACTAGCTTTTGCCTCTCGAACTTTTCAGCTTTTTTTTATCCAAAGATGGAGTTGTATATTCTTGTGGCTGGGGAGCAGATGGTCAGACAGGTCGAGGACATTATAATAATGAACCCCGTGTTGGGCCTGTTGTGGGTGACATTGTTGGAGAAAATATTGTCAAGGTTTCTTGTAGAGCTGATTGTGCATTAGCCCTTAATGGTTAGTATTTATGGCTTTGGCTGCGTAATCTATAATTTTGCATTTCTTTTAGTGATTCACCTGGTAATCTTTTAAGTATTGCTTTGAACATTACATTTCATATTTTAACCTTCTAATATTACAACAAATTATCCATAGGCTTTTACAATCATTTTTTGAGTTGTGTCTCATAAGCATAAAAGAATATGAACACTACATGGCACAAATTATATAAGTTTGTATGTATTTACCCAACTGTGTTCACGGAAAAAGCCCTATGCCCCTTCTTACAGGTTTTTTTTTTTACTTTATCACTTATATCTCACTCAAAAAGTACGAATGCCTTTGGCATTACTGTTTCTTTTGCATATTGAAGTCTAGTTATCACCTGTTCTTGCACTAAAAAAAGTAATTCCTTACACCGCGCAAAGAAGTTTTCTTATGAAACTTCAAACTACCACCACTAGTTTTAGTACTTATCATATATTTTTGCAAGCGAGGATTCCAAAAGGGTTGTGCATATTCACTCTTAGACCTCACATAACTTCTGTAAATATATCTGAACATTTCTTTGTCCATGTGCATGAAAGCCATCCTTATGCTTACTAGGAAAAGCATATGTTGCTTGTATTAAGACAGTTATATGGCTTTTCAGAGGTAATGCCACCATTACTTTGTTCACATATTCTTGTAGTTTCTCTTCTGCTATTTAATATATAAATACACGCTCACCTATTTTAATTAAATATTGAAGTATGGAATCTCTCCAACTAGATATCCGATCACTCCTGCAGTCTGTTAAGGTCTTCCTGAATATTTCTTCCATTGTTTTCCTTTCTCAGTGAAATTCTTCTGTTTCTGGATATATGTCTGCAGCTTCATCATTGGCACATGCAGTCTCTCCATTAATATTAAATTATTCAACCCAAAGCTGACCCTGAATCTGTAGCCACCCCTTGCTCGCAGTAAATTGCTTGGTGTCTCAATTTAGATGATCCCTTGCTAAAATTTTCGTATAGAATTAATGCCTAACTTTACTGGCTTTTGGAATACGTTTTTGTTCTTTCCTGCCATCCACAAACTTAATGCCTTTCAATCTTACCAGGGGACTTATTACACACTGTGGGTGCAACTTTAGCATTTAAGGTGCAACAACAAAGCTAGTTTGCATATCTATATTTATTACCGCTTCCTGGATGGAAAATCTGTTCCTACTGTAGAAATTAGCAAATTTATAAGATTTTATATTATTTTCGTGTTTAGTATAGAACTTCCATATTTATGCTGCAGAATATTTAATGGCATCTATTAAGCATATCCACAAGCAAATTCAGACCATTATTAAATAAGACAAGGGGTTACATGAACACATGCACTACAGCACCGCAGCAGTTGATCTGAAAACTGAAATGGTGGATGAAGAGATGATACACATCTTAGTGGAATTTTTAGTCTAATATTTTGCTTTAGCTTTATTGATATTATCATTCATACTCTAGTTTTAGTGGTATATGATATGTTGTGATTGGTTACAGCTAATGTTACATTTCTGAGGATTCAGCTGTAATCATGTAGTAGGTTGACCCATGGCAATATTCGCTCATTGCGATGCTACAGCTGAAGGTCTTTTTGGCTTAAATGGGACTGTCCTGGACAGCTTGACATTGTCTTCTTTCAGTTACGGATCCTTTTTTATGCCTACCTACATCCATATAGAATATTTTTGCATGTTTGTTACACATACCTTATTATCCCTTCACATCTGACAAATCACATGTCTGTATCTCTTTGCTATATGTTTCTTCGTGACCAGGGCTGATAAGAGCAATTTTCTTTACACGTCCTGGTGTCACACTTATAAAAAATATAAGCTATGAATAAGAAAAAGTTACAATGAGTCTGTTGGAAGCTGCTTTCCTCTTTACAGATAAAGGTGATGTGTTTGGTTGGGGTAATAATGAATATCATCAGCTTGGTTCCATTACTGATGAAATGCAAATGCACACTGCTAAAAAACTGCATCTGCCTGATGTAGGTAGAATCATTGATATAGCTTCTTCGGGCACCATGTGCTTAGTTCTAAATGGTATGTTTTATTCTCAATTTCAGTACTTGTATGATGTATAGAAATATTGATAGTAGGTTTGGACAGTAGTAATAGTTAACATTGTTTTCCGATTGTTTGCATAGAACATAGGCAAGATTTTTCCTTCTAATTCCAAGATATTGTTATCAGAGTATTTGAAAACTTTATACACTGCTGCATAAAACATGCTGAAGAAGCATCCAGACAAGTAAGACTCCATATCATAACCTAGAAAGCAGGTGAGATACATCATAAAATGTAATTGGTGCAAGTAGATTGGTGGAAAGTCTGTAAACATATTTCAAATAACATTGTATTTTTTTTTATGTAGGTATGCATTATATATTGAAATATGATTAACAATGATTAGAAAGTTTATTTTGCTGGTGACTTAACATTTTTAGAAATTAATTAAAAATTTTGCTAGTCATAAATTTACTAGGAAAAATAAGAGGAAAATTGAAGATCTGATTGTTGTAGGAGTTAAGCAGAAGCAAAGCGGAAGAGACAGAATACTACCTATTTTTGTTTCGTATTGCAAAAGATCTTAAAAGAAGGAGGAATGGGGGGCACATTATGAAAAAAAATAATTGTTTATCAGTACATTATAAAAGATTGTATTACACTGTCATTATAGTCAAGTAGGCTGTCATGTCATACACGTGCAATTTTATGCTGGCATTTAATTCAGATGACTACTTTTTCTCCATTCAGAATATGGTCAGGTATTCAGCTGGGGCTTTGGAGTGCTTGGGAAAGGACCAAATGTTTCATTCTCCAGGACACCAACTTTAATACCTAGCACTTTGTTTGGCCAAACACAGTTAACACCTGATGCAAAGGCAAGTATACTACAGCAGAAATATTGCCCCCTTTGTTTAGTGTTTGCTTTGAATGATTCCTTTGTGCAGGGAGTTAATAAATAAAGGCATCTATTTTCCTTATTTTAGATTAACAAGTGAAATACCAGGAGATGTCTTAATGAGGGAACATGTTGACATGGCTGTTTCTATGAGGGAGAATGAATAATATTGCTAGAGAACACATTTGCCAAGACTGAAGTGGAGAAGTTTAGCTTTAAAAGGCATTATGCAGGCTTCATTACAGACAGCATTGTATAACTTATCATGGAAGTGATTCGTCAGATATTTCCAAATATGTGACATATCGTGGAGGTAGTGATCTGACACAACCATGATGTTACGAGAATGCTCTACAAATAAGTTTAGGATATGGAGGGCAAGGAAACTACAAAACAGAGAACTGGCGTAGAGATCGTGAATTAGATTGGGAACGTTAATAATTTAGTTTATTTTACATTCCTATGTCAAAAAGGTAATACTGAATGGAAGAGCAGTTGCTTAGAAGACATTGTTTTGGCTGGAAAGAGATGACAAGATGTAGGAAATATTCAAAAGGAATGTTATTTCTAAGAATTTTGCAAGAGATAAATGGAAATGTTTTATTGTCTTGAAAGGTGTCCATGTTCTCTCATCCTTGGAGGTCCTTCACAGTCTTCAGGACAGAGAGAAGACCAAAGTATAAAATTGATAATGAATAATGAAAAAATGGTTAGAAACAAAAATAGCGGAGCAGGCCATAACCATCAGGATAAGAATATAGTGATTTCTTAGAAACGTGTTAAAGATTATTGATATGCATTCTTCCAAGCAAGGAGACAAATATAGAACAGTTGGTAACTTTCGAAATTGTTCTTGAAAATTAGAAGCATTCAATTAAAGATACCACATAATGTATGTAAGAAAACTTTTCCAAGAAAGTTCATATATGCAAGCTCATGGATTTGTTAATACATAGTGCAAATATTATTTGCAAAATATTGTTACACTACTATCTTATATATATTCTAATTACCAATTTTCACATTATGCTGATATTTGCTTTGTTTCAGGTCACTAATATATATTGTGGAATAAATATATTTGCTGCGGTAAATAATTATAACTCCCTCTTTACTTGGGGGAAAAATCCTGGTGGCTGTCTTGGGCTTCGACATTTAAAAGATCAGTATTTTCCCTTCAGGGTAAGATTATTATTATCATTTTATATTATTATTATTACGGTTTTATATTATTATTATTACTATTTTTATTAAGCTTATTGTTATCATCATTACAGTATTACAAATGTACAGAGATCCATTGGGGTAACATACATGCTTTCATACTCTTCCATTTCCCTTTGTGCCCAGGCAAAGCTTTCTTTTATAATATAACTGAATTCCATCTTTGTCTGATATTATATATATATATATATATATATATATATATATATATATATATATATATATATATATATATATATATATATTATATATAAATATATTATATATATATATATTATATATATATATATATTATATATATATATATTATATATATATATATTATATATATATATATATTATATATATATATATTATATATATATATATATATATATATATATATATATATATATATATATATATATATATATATATATATATATATATATATATATATATATATATATATATATATATATATATATATATTATATATATATATATATTATATATATATATATTATATATATATATATTATATATATATATATATATATATATATATATATATATATATATATATATATATATATATATATATATATATATATATATATATATATATATATTATATATATATATATATATATATATATATATATATATATATATATATATATATATATATATATATATATATATATATATTATATATATATATATATATATATATATATATATATATATATATATATATATATATATATATATATATATATATATATATATATATATATATATATATATATATATATATATATATATATACTATTTGAAGTGCCTATTAATTTCGTGACCAAATCTGGTCACCTCAAAGTACAGTGTGAAGAAATACGGCCCCTGTATTTCTTTGGAATGTACTTTGAGAAGGTGACCAGATTAGGTCATGAAATTAATGGGTACCGCAATTTTTTTTTCTTTTTAAGTGAAATAAACTGTACAGATTCAGTCTCATAATTATGTAAAAGTTATATAGAATAGAATCAAGTAGGAATACTCTTTTTTATACCAACAGTTAGACTAAGTAGGTTGTATCCATACATGTTCTGTTTAGGGTAGGTAAATGCATGCAAAACTTTCTGAACTTCTTGTTACCCATAAATCCATCTGTCTTGATATGTTTGGAGATCTTGGGCATCTTCTGCTGTCCAAGACCTGGAGAAGATCATAGATTGAAAATATATCTTTATATGTATTGAAAATATTTTATTGTATAATGTCTTTATCCACGTCTTCATGTTTTTATTCGTACTTTTGATACATTTTCTTGCAGAACAAATGTGTAATATAAAAAAGTTCTTCTGTACGTCTGATGAAGAGTATATTCTGATGCAAATTTTTCTCGGAAAGCACATAATTAAATCAAAAGAGTATTGATATTGTAAACTACTGTAAGGATGTCTGTATGTGTTTACTAATACATTTTCCATTTCAGGTTGCATTAATGGGTCAAATTTTAAAAGTTAGTTGTGGAATTGATCACATGGCTGCCTTGGTAAGAGAATTGATCTGATATGTAGTTTTTGAAATTTCTTTGTCTATAATACTTTATTGTATAATATATCTTCTCCAATGGTGTTGCAATTTATTTGTTAGGTTATAAATACATAATATCAATAAAAAAAAATTTCTTGCTTCTGAAGCTTACAAGCATTGCCAGTATCATAAACAATTAATTGACTTTGAATCTCCAGTCTCTCTTAAAAACTAGTATTAATAATTTCAAATGAGACCACGTAGCTGCTTCTCATTCAAGCAAACCTTTCTCGAAAGGTTAGCAAATCAATTCTCGGTCTCTTTATTGAAGACATCCAAAATATGGATATCACAAACAAATTTAGTACTTTTCTGCTTTTGTAGTTTTCAGGTAAGAAGCTGTATACTCATACTTTCTTGACAGAAACCCATATTTGCATAAGTATGGTCATTCAGTCAGCTAAATAATATAAATTTTATTCATAACCTAGATTGACTAGATCATTGAAACTTTAAGATGATTCTTAAAGTTATTGGGGATGATGGAAATAATCTTGACAGTATATTGGAAGACCAATTTGTTGCCATGTCAAGGAAGAATAATAATACCAGAAAATGATGGACAACAGTTTCTGTAGATTAAAGTAGTGTACTGTAATGGGTTGTCTTTGAAACTGATTGCTAATGATTCTCTTGATTCAGCATAGAAGCAATATTCTCTCACTTTGATGTTGAAAGAACCACCTTTGAGAAAGTATAAGAATTCTTTACTATGTGTTAAATAGTCCTCATTCAAAGTGGGGTGAACACAGACATGTTGGAGCTAAGGGAATAAGGCCGGATGCTATTCTTAACACGCTGCTGTAGGCTCATACTTGCGTTAGTCGCTTCCTGACTCACGAGCTGCACCACTGAACTACTGTGGCCCCCATCCATGAAAAAGTCGTACATACTGTTGAAAAAGTTTTACTTAATAGAGTGTAGAAGTTTTAGAAGGCCCGTGAACAGAGAGTGAGCCATACAGCCTATTTGCATGCTTTACCCAGCTCCCCAATATATTATTACTCAAGGTGTCATAATTGTTAGAATTCTGTCTCATCTGCAATTACTGTTAAAGCAAAAAATCCATGGCCAGTGTGGTTTAACCACCCATGCTTATCATAATATAATTTCCCCTCATGGAGATGGCGTGCAAAAAGAATATCACCTTAGTTTAGTGCTATACCATCACTGTTAGTACCACAGAGACATTACTATATTGTGAGGAGAGAAGAAAATACTGTTAATAAAGATATAAAAACCCTTCATAGTGCCTGAAACTTATTGTTTGAGATGTGGCACACCTACAATGAGAGCTTAATTGTACCCCTAATGCAAGGAGGTTTCAGCAGCCTATGGCTGCAGCTGTCATTCTACTGACGTCTGAGGAGTTTTATTTGAAGTCTGCAGAGAGCTAGTAACAGGCATTGACTTGGAGTAGGTGCTCACTTCTGTAAAAAAATTTAAACTTTCTAGTGTGTGACCTGTAACCCTACGGTGTTATGCCCAAGTTGCCTACATTCAAGCTGTGTCAAGTGACAAGTGAGACTAACATCTTATCTTTTTGAACTGATATCTCTCTTGGTTAAGACCTCTAAGCGTTTTTCATACCTGAAATTCGTACATACCAATAGCTTCTTCAGCCATGATCTGTTTTAAAAATTTCGTGCTACCTTCTTCATTATATTTATGTTCTTTTCCTTTATTTTTTTATTTTTATTTTTGACTAATAGTACCATTGAAGACTGGTATTATGTTCTATCTTTCTGAAGAGTGCATAGTGCATTAGAATTCATGATCCTTGGTGTGCCTGGGTATTCTGATATTTAATGTAGTCACTGGAGTTGTTTTGTGGAGGCTGGAGAAAGTATTTGTATGCCTTCCATATTCAGATTATCTTTACTTTTAGGACTTTAGTTTCTTTGTGTACGTGGGCAGTAGTTGGATGAGCTATGCAGCCTTTGATTATTTATAGTGTTTTGTATTGTATAGTCTGTACGCTGTTGTGGTGTGTCTTAGAAGCCCAAGCAGAACTTGTATAGTCCACCACTGAGGGTAATTATCGTTTTTTTAGTATTGCAGCTGTTTCTTAGCTGTGTCTGAATGATGTATAAACAGGTGACCTGAGGGTATTAAGTCTTGGTGTCAGCTTGTTTATTAATGCTTGTGAAACGTTGTTTTACATGACACTGATGTATTGTATGTTTTATAGAGGACTTTAGGAGTTATTTGTGTGTTTAGGGGATGTTTTTTATGGTGTGGTGTGAAATATGACAGTTTTCTGCTGTCCAATTTGGGAAGAGAGTAACTGTAGATTTGGATGGGGTATATATAAGTCTGTCTTTGGTGAACTTTTGTGTTGTGTGTGTAGAGGTAAGACTTGAGGAGGTCTGCAACTTCGTTAGGGTTTTGAAGTACCTGTTAGTGTTATGTCGTCTCATAGAAAGCTCTATGTACTTGGGGTAAGTGTGGAGTGGGTATATTATTCATGTAAAGGTTAATAAATGTGGTTGATAAGATGGATCCTTGAAGGACTGCATTTGTAAAATATCTGATGTTTGATGACAGACCAGCAAATGATACCGCTCTTATGTAATTGGTGTAGACATCTTGATTGAAGCAAATAAAAGAAGAGGTCACTGCAATTCAAAAATAATTGAAAACACGCATAAAAAAGTGCCAAAGCGTGTCAGAAACATGAAAGATATAAGGAAACCAGATAAAAACAGCTGCATTTGTCCTAACACTGAGTAAAGAAGAAGAAAACTAATTTCAATGATAAATTAAATTTTCGAAAACTTGTGGAAAATTCTTTAGAGGAAGTTAATTGAAAAATTAAGAGGACAGTTTTAGACATTTATACAGATGTAAGTAATATTCATTTCAGAAGACTTCAAATCAAATCAAATCAAATCAAAACATTTATTTCCATTTTGTACAATGGTTATTCAACATTAATAGTAACTTATAAGTAGATATGTAATTAAACTAATAAATAAGAGGGTTAGACATATAGTTAAATGTAGCTTTCATAGAAAATAATAATGTTGTAATAAAAATGTTAACAATAATGTTAATAATAAAGTAGTAAGTATGCCACTAGATACAGGATCGTTATTATCGGCATCATTTCCATATTTGTTTCCTTACAATGAGAATAATTAGTTCTTAATGAGCAGCAACTATTTGTCCAAAAGAAAACTATATAGTTTGCCTTTGAAAGCTGTGAAGGAGGATGCATTTTTAAGATGCTCTGGAATATTATTCCAGAGTGTTGGCCCTTTGATAGTGATCATCTTTGAACCTGCTTCTGTGTTTGTTCTGTGAATAAAGAGCTCACTGCTCTGTCTTGTGTTGGTTCCCCTTATATCCCTGACTGTTTTTAAATCAAATAGCCAGCTAGGATAATGATGGTCCAAAATTTTGAATACAAGGTAAGTATGACTAGGGATATGCATACGAAAATGTTAAAACTCGTGAAATATATAATCCATTTAAGCTAGGCCCATTATAACGCAACTCTAACTTTTGAATTAGCGAAAATATTAAACTCGTTCTTATCCTCCTACGTCCCAACTAAATACCACATCGTCAGTGGACTTCCTTGATATATTAAATGGAAGGAATCCACAATTCGTTGTTCATACATCGTTTTATTTTTCACTTAAACACCTGTGTCACAGTTAGCAAAATAACAAAGGATGGCTAGGTTAGTTGAAAAGGCGGTTTTCCATGGAATAGTCTGGTATTTGAATTACTCAAAAGTACGTAGATATAAGTAATTTACCAGTTTGGGAAAATCAATTTTTTATGAGTATGACACGACCAGGCAAGAAACTTGACCTCATTGGGCCGGGACACCAAGAAAACTCAGATGAAGAAAAAGTAGAAGCTTAAGGACAAGGCAGAAATAAGAGATTTATGAACAATAGATAAAGGATGTGCTTAAAGACTAGTCGAAGTCAAGAAGACCTACAAATATTGCAGGATTAGGCCCTGAGATGTTGATAGTTTAGCTTTTTGAAAGAAGGTATTCGAAAGAGTTATGAAAGACAGAAAGTCGAAGAGAGGTTCAGTTTAAAGATAGAAGGGAAGAAGCAGTCATTGCAACAACCAGTTTGTGAACTACAGATTTCCACACAGTACCTGTAGACAAGGCTGCTTGGAGAATGTTACATAACCTTAGCAACAGATGAGAGATGTAACTCGCCATTTCAAAAGAGCAGCGATGGAAGCAGTAACAAGAGAAAAGGTAGATCATACATTGTCGATAGTGCACATATTGGAAGAGCAGCAAACTGTTTTTGTTATTGATATTCCACTCGGTGGTAAAATAGGTTTTCGTGGATGCGACAGTTTTCTATATAAATGGTGTAGGTTGAGCTGTCACATTACCAGCGTTGCTGGAGCATGATTGCAGTGGCAAGGGGGTTTGAGTTGCCCAAAAAGGGAAGTGGCTGTAAGGGGAGATGCTTCAAGTGTGGTGGTCCTCATTTAATCAAATATTGTGAGGAAAAAATCAGAAGTCTCAAGAATATACCCAAGGGTAGGGAAACGAATAAAGGGGGACTCCTGCACCAGCAGAAACCCCCTTGTTAATGTCAAGGCGTGGTCACTACCTGTTATTGATGTGCAGGTGAATAATTGTTCAGCTAGGGGACTTGTAGATCCCGGTTGTACTAAAACAATCGTTCATTCTAAGTTTGCTGGTTGTACAGGAGAAACTTTTTTTAAGTGAATTTGATGAAAGGCAGGTCAGGTGTAAAGGTTCTACTGGAGTGCTTTTGGTAATTGGCAATAGACAAGTGTCCGTTCTTGCAGTGGTGTCTGATAAGATGATTGACGTTGTTAATATTGTTGTGGGATTGGATGTTATTAATCAGTTTGGTGGTGTTGTACAGTTTCTTGCACCTGATTATTCTTTGGTAGCAACTGTCAATTTAAATTCTGCTGAGAAGAACTCTTGTGAGATCGATAACGAAGACTTTCATGCTGTTTTTTATGGTAAAAACTGGACAGTGGAATGGTTTTGGAAAAATAATCAGCCAGTAAATCATAAAAATAAGGTTAGCTGCTATACCACGAACCTGACGGGGAAGAAAAAGGGAGTATGACAAAGAAGTCAATAGGTGGATACAAGAGGGAATTTTAGTCCCCTGGGACAAAGATATAAATGATGGAATTATTCCTATATCTTCGAGGGTTAAATACACATGTGAAGTGCCATACATGTGATGATGTCGCAGATGTATGTAATGTAAAGTTAAGGCAGTGGAGACAGATTGGCAAAACAGTATCTGTTGTTGACCTTAAATCTACATATCTACAAATTAAACTAAGTAAGACTGGCCATATCAGTTGGTAAAGTATGAAGGTAAGACCCCTTGTTTAACACGATTGGATTTTGGGCTGAACTTTAAAAAATCTAAAAGTTCTAATGAAAAAAGATGAGACTGAAAAGTACACGAGCTCCTACATGTATGTCATTCTTGTCAATGAATATGAGGTGTTTGCTAACGAGTTGATTAGGCAACTGAATCACTGGAGGATGGTGCAGCTTTAGGACTTAGTTGTTTTCTGTTAATGGTGAACTGGTGTTCCAGCAAGGGAACAAAGTTCCAGAGGTTTCAGATGATTTGACGAGAAGAGGTCTGTTCTATGTGGGAAATTAGTGGGCCATTATCCCGTTGCGGGCTGGTTAAGGGTTCCCTGTAGTTTCATTAAGAGGAGTGTTAAGTTGGGACGATCCAGTTGGCATTACTGCAGTTGTAATGATCAGGGAGGTGATTGAGAAAGTGATATTTGATGATCCAGTTAAAGGTGGTTGGCATGTTCCTAAAATCGAACATGGTACAATGTAGTGTGATGCTAGGAGTTTAGCTATTGGTATGCTTTTAGAAATTAATGATCAGGTCGTTGAAGATGCTGCTTGGCTCCGAAAGAAGGATGACTAGTCACATAAACGTTGCTGAACTTGAGCTGGTAATGAAAGATATTAATCTAGCATTGAAATGGGGATTGAAGAAAATAGAGTTGAGAACGGATTCGGTAATAGTGCATGGTTGGGTGAATACTGTTATTACAGAGGAAAAAAAGTGCCCACTAAGAAAGCTTCTGAGATGGTGATAAAACGCCGTTTGGAAATCTCGAGGATCTGATAAATGAATTTGGGCTAGTGATGAAGGTGGCCCTCGTTTTTTCATCAAAAAATAAGGCTGGTGTGCTGACATGTGTTGGGAAAAGCTGGTTGAAGGCAAAGGTTCCCGATAGTGAGGAAGAGGTTTGTTGTGCTGGTGCAAATGTTGATTTGAGGCAAATGCACACCTTTCATCATATGGGTGTGGAGAGGACGTTGTATTTGACCTATAAGGTGGGTCCTACCATTGCCAAAGAAGCAGTCAGAAAGGTAGTGCAGAGCTGTCAATAGGGTCAATCCATTGATCCAGCCCCAGCCACCCATTGTGCAATAGATTAGTGTTATAGAAAATCGGAAACAGCAGCTGATGTCACTCATTATAGACAGGTGCCTTATCAGTGGTGGATTTTGGTCCTAGTCGCTTTGCAGTCTGGAAGGAACTCTGAAATTAAAAAAAGCAAAGAAAATTCATCATTGTTGGAAGAAATTTTCTGTGAAAGAGGCCCGTTTGATGAGATGTTAGTATTTCGTTCATCATTACTAAGGCAAGTGCTGGAGAGATGGAATCCTGTAGGAATGTTTAAAGCTGAATACCTGCCTAGGGGCAATGGTATAGTGGAGAGACATCACCGTACGGTGAAAGCTATAGCCACAGCATCTTATATTTAAATACAATGGAGGCATCCAATAAGCCAGATGTTGATAAAGATGAGTCTTCTTCGGTGAGAAAGTGGGTGAAACCGCCGAATACACAATGTTCAACTAAACGGAAGAAAGGCTGCATTACTGGTATCTCGTCCAAAAACAATGTGTCTAGATGGCAAGTCACGTCATACTGGACGTTAGGAAAGTATTTATTCCTCAGTCTTCGTCTGAGGAATCAGCTGAGGAGGATGGGGTTAAGATACTTAATGAAGAACGGCAGCAAAGTGGAGGAAATGGTACATCTGATGATGTGCATATTTTAACAGATACACGTTCCAGGCGAACAAAACGGCGATCTGCCGAGTTGGATGACTATATGTCTGAATGAGATAATTTTGTTGTAAATTTCCATACGTTATTTTTTTTTTTATTTAGTATCAGTCATAAAATGTCTTGGTTTTTGTTAGTTTGTGGATATTCTGTTGTTTTTAAACCATTTTATTTGTACTTCTACACAACTTGGTGTGTTGTATGATCTCGAGATAAGGGGGACGTGCAGTTAATAAGTCTAAAAGTAGTTTGGTAGTTAACGTACGGCGGAGAGTTGTTGGTGCAGAGTTACCAACTATTGGGAATTTTCCCCAGATTGGGGGAATTTGGTTCACATGGGGAATTTATATATATATATATATATATATATATATATATATATATATATATATATATATATATATATATATATATATATATATATATATATTTATATTTTTCCATTGATTTGAAATTCTCTATATTTTGATTATATTTACCAAAATAAATATAAATGAGACAATTTTTCTATGACTATCATAGCATGATGAAATTAGATTTCCTTTTCAGAGCCCTATCTCCAAGCAGATAGCATGTAATAGATCCTGGTTTTGTTATAAAGAAAAGTGTTCCTTCCATTGATCTTTGGTTATTCTATTTCCTAGTATGATTAATCCTAATAATTTAAATGAGATAGATGGAGAGTAATAAGAAATACCGACTTCAATGTTCCTTCCAATGTTGATGTAGAAACATTTTGGCAAAATATAAAATAAATTAAATCCGGAGATGGCAACGCCAAGTTTCCTCTCTTTATAAGGGGGATTTACATGGTCAAACGGTTCGTCGAACGCCGTTCGACAGACAAGTGTTTGAAGTGATGTTCGAACGTGTGAACGGGGTATTTAGTTGTCGAACACGTCGAACGTGTTCGACAACCAAATACCCCGTTCACACGTTCGAACATCACTTCAAACACTTGTCTGTCGAACCGCGTTCGACGAACCGTTTGACCATGTAAATCCCCCTTATCTCATTCCAGTGCTTCGGCAGAAAGCATTTTCTGTTGTAAATAATATGAAAACAAAGGTAAGAAATAGATTGTCCACCAAAATATTAACAGGTTTGTTGCATTCCAAACGTTGAGGAGTGAAACCTGTGCGAGTTTCCGGGTCAAGTAATGCTCTTATAAAAATGGATGAATGTCAATATATTTAAGGATAACAGTGCGTTGTACTGTATTACAAAATGAGTCAAATCAACGTATGTTCAACAAAATGAGAAATTAAACTCCCCCAGTGGATGCTTGGGAATGAATAATTTTCGATTATTTTGAAGTTAATTTTATGAATATCTGTTCCTTTAAGTATATGAAAACCACTGTCGGCAAGGAATTTTTTTAATTGGATCAGGTATACATAAGTTTGAACAGTAATTCGTAAAGCTAATTATAAGTGAATCTGAAATAAAGAATTTGGAATATTTCAGTTTAAATTGGCTTATGTAAAATTCTTAAAAATTAAAAATAACAGGAATATCAATGAAGATGAAGAAAGGTGATTAAACCAGCTCATTGGTGACAATTACGTTGTACTTTGTTATATATAGAGCTCTGTACAGACGGTATCTATGTTTATTAAGAATTTATTATTGTTCCATTATTCGATTGAAATAAATTTATGGTAATGGGGAATTTTTTAAGGTTTGGGGGAAATTTTGTCCTGTTGTCTGGGGAATTTCGGACCAACCCACCTGGCAAAACTGGTGAGGTGAGGGCATTAGAGATCCAGTATTCCAGTCGTTGTGCGGAGAGGTTGTGATTTCAGTGGCTTTTATGCTTTGTTTACCGGTTTTTTTTTTCTCTCTTTAATGTGCTGTCTTCTCGGTATTATCGTTAATGGTAGTTGCTCATAATGACTCGACATTGGGGTTATTCCACGTGACACATAATATCAAGGTAAGAGGATTTTAATTCAAACTACATATTTGTAAACAGTTCCGTGAACTCTCCAAAACAATAAGAAGAGAATAAGACATGTATGACTGTACTTTTGACCCAATAAATTTCTTGGGTTGAGGAAAACTTACAAAATAAATTCGATTTAGTCCATTTTTTGACACCGAAACTAATATAGGTTAAACTGATGGTGCTCTTCAAATATGTGATCTATTATAAACATTCACACTCTTCCTAACTTAACCTAATGGTAGTTCATAGATTGTCGGTAGTGCACATATTGGAAGAGCAGCAAACGGTTTCTGTTATTGATTTTCCACTCCATGGTAAAATGGGTTTTCGTGGATGCGACAGACAGTTTTGTGCATAAATGGTGTAGGTTGAGCTGTCACTTTACCAGCGCTCGCTGGAGCGTGATTCCTACCCAAGCAGCTCATTAGAGAGAGAGAGAGAGAAAAAAAAACGGTAAAAGCACAAAATTATTGAGTCACCACAACATATAAGTATAAAACATTTGACTCAAATAATTCAAAATAAAACTGAAGTTTATTGAGTCGAAACAAAAAGTAACTATAAAACTTCTGTCAATTAAGAGAGTATAACCTAACATCCTGACTTAGAAAATAAAGTCTTAATAAAAGGAAAACTAAATTTCAAGAGGTAGAATCCTATTCCAGTCACAACATCTTGTTAGGATGGACCATATTTTCAATATTAGTTCGTCCAAAAAATTAATATCGAGTCAAAAGAGATTGGTTTTATGTTACACGTGGCATATGGACCCGGGCTAGGAGCTCTATGTCTTTAAAGTAGACAATAAAATCTCCACTTCGATAAGTAAATATATCCTCATTAACCACGTATCTGAACTTGGTTATACAGTGCAATGGATCACAGCATCCTAATAATAATATATGTTTCATTACTAATGGGTTGTCATCACTCGTAGTTTACATTCGTTTATGGTATTATTTTAGTTATGGGGATCATTGGAATATGAAGCCCCAGGCTAGGGAGGGCGTGTTCCCCTTGGTGAGGTTAGGTTAGGAAGCACCATTTTTTTTTTTTTTAACTTCTTTGTCATCCCCTCTTCTAAAAACTTGCCTTGTTTATTTTTAAAGTTTTCCTTGGGATGTGTAGAATATCCTGTTGTTGTGATTAAATTGGCTGTCTATTGCTATTAATATAAGAGCAGTATGTATAATAATTCAATACCACTTGATTGATTTAATTTCGAAAATATATTTATGCTTAATGGAGTAATTATCCAATTTTAGGATTGGGAATATCTTCCATTGAACCAGTAATAACCTTTACGATTCAAAGAGAGGAAAACTCGCTTTCTACTACAGTATTACCATATTACGTCACGTGTTCTTAGTTCTGGTTGATCACCACGTGTGTAAATAAAGAATAGAACTGTTTCTTGTAGATTCTCGTTACTGGCTCGTAATTTTTTTTTTTTTTTTTTTTTTAACATTTTGTGGTTTATACCCTCCTGTAGAAGGCTTCGCCTCCTCTCTGGCGGGTCTTAAGTTTATTTAAATTTTCTTCTGTTTTTTACTTTTTATCTCTCACACCTTCAAATTACCTTCCAATTACTGTATTTCAGTATCTACCTACATATTACACACGCCAACCACAGGATTTGTTCTTCGACAGGGAAAGATAAGGGACATATATAAATATTGACAGAGGCTGGAAACTAGTTTTTTTTTTTTTTTTTTTTTTGTTTTTTTTTTTTTTTTTTGCTGAACCAGAGAAGATTGCAGAAACTTCGTTGTTTGGCGTTTCTCGCCGAAATGGAGGTAAATCTTTTTGCTTTGGCTGATTGACTGATTAATAATAAATATTATTATTATTATTATTATTATTTCAGGAGCATCTTCAGCTTTGTTAGATTAGGTCTGAGTCAACACTAGGAAAACTTATTTTTAGGTTTGTATTAGGGTAGTGAGTTGGCTAGCGGGTCGCAAGCAATCTTGTAGCACATTTTATCTGCTGTTCTCCCCAAACTGTTTTCCTTTTTTGATGTCGGCTACCCCCCAATTTAAGGGGGAAACAGCCAAGGTATATGTATGTATGTATGTACATTATTAACTTACGTGTTCTCATTCGAGAGAGCCTTGTGTTTCTAACTCCCCTTCTCATATCAATATCTATACTTGAAACTATGATTGCATTCAGCATTTACCGTTTCCTCGCATAGCAAATTCCATATAAATAATTCCTCGCTTAGCGAATGCCAATTATCAACTATATTTCCATACTGGATGTGGGTCATATACTGAAACATTCATCGTAAAGGATGAGAGGCCAGCCAGATAAGTATGTATAAAGTGAAAAACCTATATACTCTTTTATAGTATGCTATTACAATAAGCGCGGTCTACCTCACTATCTGCATTTGTAGTTTATTGTACCCTAATCTAAGCAAAGCTTGCCATACTAACTTAACCTAACCAGGTTAGGTTACCTTAGGGTACAGTATAAATAGGTACACCGCATTCTATAATAGAAACTAATCTATTACTTCATTAAAACGTCATTTGAAGTTTGAATGTATTGTGGGCTGAAAAAAGGCAAGAATGAATTACATAAATATTTGTTATGAACGAAATTTTCCATATGTGAAGTTATACTAACCATATAGCTAATACTTGTAAAAAAAATTCTTTATAACTTATTTTTCCTGGGAATTTCATCTCTCTCTTTCTCCTCAGAGAGAGAGAGAGAAGAAATAATCACACAACTGTAACACAGCCCTGCTGAACTAAGAAAAAAATCTCGCAGAATTTCTTCATAAAATACAGTGATAATTTGGGTAAAATTAAAAGTAAGTTACGACAGACCTTAGTGTGAACTTTGATTAATTTCGTAATCCCTATTATTGATACAGTTCACAACATGCAAGGACAAATTGGCAAGATCCTTCGTCAGTGACGATGGTATTTCGCTAATGATTCCAATTTTTAAGAGGCTTCTGACTAAGCAGGCGGAAGCAGTTTCATTCTTGTATTGCACTTTAGTTTCTGAAAACTAGACACCATATAGTCTTAAACAAGGTGCTCATAGCTATCAATATTGGCTGTATGTATCACCCTCTTACTTATTTACTCAATTACATGTCTACTTATAAGTGTAGCCTTGTTTTGTAGAAGAATAGCCATTGGAAAGTGGATATTAAATGTTGGTTAGTTTTGTTTGGCAGACGAGAGAAATCCCAATAAAAAGCTCCTACAAATGCAATCACATTCCTTTCACCGAGCACGAAAAACTGAAGACCATTGACTAGCGATCTATTTTTTTTTTTTTTTTATGATTGTGACACCAGGACGGGCCAAAAAAAAAAAAAAAAAAAAAAAAATATATATATATATATATATATATATATATATATATATATATATATATATATATATATATATATATATATATATATATATATATATATATATACCCTCATTAAGCCTGGACACGAAGAAAACAAAAAGAGAAACAGATGGGGAGTGTTGTGACTTGTCAGATGTGAAGCGATGATAAGACTTGTGTAACAAATATCCAAGATATTCAGTGTTGATGTAAGCATAGAAAGAGAACAGTCTTATTCAAGTCCACAAGACCCTTCAGCTGTAGTATTACAACGGGCGGTTGATGCCATGGGTCAACCTACTACATGGTAATTACCCCAATGGATCTCTGTACAAGCTCCAGCACAAATGTAGTCATTTGTAATACTGTAATGATAATAACAATAAGCTTAATAAAAATAGTAATAATAATATAAAACCGTAATAATAATAATAATACTCTTACCCTGAAGGGAAAATACTGATAATTTAAATATCGAAGCTCAAGACAACCACCAGGATTTTCCCCCCAAGTAAAGAGGGAGTTATAATTACTTACCACAGCAAATATATTTATTCCACAATATATATTAGTGACCTGAAACAAAGCAAATATCAGCATAATGTGAAAATTGGTAATTAGAATATGTTGGCATCAAAATTATCAGCTTCCAATTTCTCGTTTGTCTTGGGGAGGAATTTCGATTACAGGCATTGAAATCGGCCTCACTCTTCACCTAAAAGCTTTCATTAATTGCATGCTTTTAGACTAGTTTTGATGTTTCGCATAATCCCATAAATTATTATAACGCATAATGCATTTCTGACTAAACTCCGGTTGCTTGAGAAATTACTTTCTGGAACCAATATCTAATAATTACCCAACATCAAAACTAATTTTTTTTTATTGTGACGCCATGACGAAAAAAAAAAAAATTAATCTGCCCTCATCAAGCCTGGGCACGAAGAAAACTAAAAGAGAAAAGATACAGATGGGGAGTGTTGTGACTTGTCAGATGTGAAAGGATAATAAGAGATGTGTAACGAATATCCAAGAATATTCATTGTTGATGTAGGCATAGAAATAGAACCGTTACTGAAGAAAGACTACATCGAATTGTCCTGGACAGTCCTAGTTGAGTCCAAAAGACCCTTCAGCTGTAGTATCACATCGGTCGGATGGTGCCTCGGGCCAACCTACTACATTGAATTTATTCAGTATGAGCTATATATATGGCTGTGGTATAAGACAGTAGTTGACGTCACTAACCATTCGGAATTCAGTCCTTATCGTATATATGTTTACACGAGTAACGATAATGTATGCGAAAATGACGGTAAGGAACCTGAATTCGGCAAAACCGGAAGTGGAGAACAGTTGGGAAGGGGATACGGCGAAGAACAAGGGATGGGGAAATCTGGGGGTGGGCAGAGGAAATTTGAGGATAAGAGACGAGACTTATGTTAAGATGGCGAAGTTACACACAATTCTCCACTCCTATTTAACTAGTGTTTATGGTCGATGACGCTAAATCAGTCAAAACAGGATGTTTGTCTTCGAGAGATATGGTCCCGAGGGAATATAATGATAATATTTTGCACCAGGACGTAGACTTCTTGGCGGCCCCACCCTCTTCAGACTGGATATTGAGAAGCCGTTGAATAGGTGACGTTAAAGAGGAGCAGGCATATTTTGCTACAATTTGTGTCTACCTTTGGCTTCCATTATGGGGACCTTTTCAGCACCGCCCTTGTTACTGCTGCTTTTACTCATGGTAAGAGAAAGTATATTTCCAGTTTTTTATTATAAATGATTGAAATCTCCGTTGTGATACAGAGTATGTCTGTTTATTTTTACATCTGAATAATTTTGCGAAAGATGCCCTTCATTATGAAGCATATTCAGCATATCTTCACGCAAACTATTTAATGATGTAGTTTATGGTAAACTAAAGAGTTAATTTTTTTTTTTTGGCTGAGGCACTATAATAAATTATAAATAGTTTTATGACGTTCATTTTAATATCTGATGTAAAAATAACTGACAAAAACTTATAATTCTCAAATGAAGGTGGGACCAATTCTGGGAAATGCCCGACCACCCTCTGCTGATGGCTATCCAGTGGACGAGTATGTGAGGTATGTCGGGCTATTTTACCTTAAAATATAAGACATTGGGAGTCTGATAGGTCATCCACTTGCTTTCAAAGAACTTTACAAATGAATGGATATTTCGGCAACCTATTCGAACTAGGAAGGGGAGAGATGCTTCCTTCATTCTAAAATGCTACTGCTACCACTATTACTACTACTACTTTTTGAGAGAGAGAGAGAGAAAGAGCCTTCTCATTATCCTAGCTCGAGTATGTTTCCTGTATGGCTAATCCTCATTCAAAGTTCTTTGACTGTGAAGGATAGTAGATAACCACTCGAGTATTCACGTTCCAATATGTATTATTCACAGTTTTACAGTCAACCTTGTTTCCTCTTTCTACTTTCCTGAACTACATTCTCAAAGTCCAAACAATTTAGATTTTCTCTTCTACTATTTCAGTCTTGTTCTAGGAAATAAAGGAGTGTAAACCTTAAAAATAATAATAATAGTAATAAGATTCGGCATCACAACCATGCACAAAAGATATACATTGGTTCTTTTTTTTTGCTGTCATGACTTCGGCAAGTCTTGAATAAAAGATTCTGGCTTGGATCACATCCTCCATTTCGTTAGCACAAAAGTAGTACATGATCCTTGTCCAGTATTGATGAATGTCTCGGAGTAATGCTTTATCATGTCTTTTTCGTTCTTTGCTGCCTTATCATGTCTTTTTCCTTCTTTATGTTGACAGTTTCAAGTGGTTGATGGTAAATGGCTTTGGGCCAGTAAGTTAAAAATTCTAATATCAAAGAAATATTTTTGGCCTCTTGATCGTAACCATTTGGCACTTATATTAACAGGTGTCTCACTAAGCTTGGTAGCTGTCTTTTAAGACATACCTTCTTCAGTATGTGGCTGAGGGACAGGCTCAACTGTTCCTAACATGCAGACTTACTTCAGCACCATAACATTTATATTCCAGACTTCATCATGCACACACAAATCCTCCCCTAAGGCATACCATAAGCATGCTCTTCATCAAAACTCTGTATATAGGCATTTGTCGGGTAGACCCTAAATTGGCCATCAATATTCCAGAGCAGTGGCATTTCTAAATTCATTATTGTTAAGACTGTAGTGCTTCGCCTAGATTGGTAAAACTGTGACCTAATAGGAAGGTTCAACCTCCTGAGCCTTTTGAATCTTTATTTATATTTCAGAAGATACTTGTGATAACAGTTCATGAAGTTGCTTTATTGCTCATTGTTTTGACTTTCGAAAATTTGCTTTCTTAATTCTGTGATATTATGATCTTTGATATTTGCTGATGTGTCTTGTGTTTAAAATATGATCTGCTGAAGATGAAGTCAATCTTGTGGAAATTCGGTACTTAGAGGGGCTCTTTTTGTAGGGTTGATTAGATTCAAATGCTGCTCTTGGCTGTAGAGTAAGCAACTCATTCTCAGCATCAGTGCACAAGTGTCCCCTTGACAGACCCGAAATAAATCCATATCTAATGCTGTTTTCAAGTGGTTGCAATTAATCTGCATTGTTTGGAGTGGTCTTGATGTGCAGGCCCATTTACGTATCAGACCAAATATAAAGTCGATGTATGCCGTGTAGAGTTCTGTTATTGCTATATCTACCAAATTGAGAACCTATGTAGTCCATTCTACTTTTGCGTTGGCAAACTCATCTTTGAAGTCTAGTGATACAATGTCTTCTTCCAAATGATGCTTTCCAAGTTCAATTATTTCAGTATTTGTGTACTGAAAACTAGCTATTGTGTGTTGTAATTTACCAGGTTTCCCTACCAAGCGTAACTTTCTTGCATATGGGTAGTATCCATATCCTGCCCTATGTCTTTGAGTCTCTCCTTTATATGTTGTCAATACTTGCAGCACCCCATGTATCATATGCATAGGCACTATGTTTGACACAAGTATTTTGATAAGTAATCTTGCTTAAAATAGCGAAAAGACAAATGGCACATTTTAACATGGGAATTGGGTCACCCTGGATTGTTTCTTCAGCTCTTTTTATGGGGTCGTAGTTTTTTCATTTCCTCCACTCAAGTAATGGTTGGTGTGTTTTCATATGTGTTAATTGCATCTTGTGCAAAAGTAGAACATTATAACATATACGTTTTGCAACATTACTACTCCTTAAATTGAGGTGAAAGCATTTTTTGCATCCACAAGAAAAATGGCATTTACATTTTCGTCTTTAAAGATCTTCATGACATGAATAAATTTTCTTTCTTTTGATGTCCAGCACACACACCTAAATTTCCTTGTAGAACTTTTAACGTTATCCTTAATTTTTTTTTTTATTATGCACTTCCCAATTACTCTTTTTAGAGTTGCTCTTATTCCACTTGGTCTGACTCTAGAATATTTATTCAGAGGTACCAATGGACATGCCTGTTGAGACTCTAGGTGCTTACATACACTTATGTCAAGTTTCCTTGCCAAGTTTGCGAGAGCCTTTCACAAGGTTTTTGCAACTGAGTCAGTTTCTCTTTATTTAAAATTATTTGCTAGTGCTCGAGTTTGATCCTTTGGGGCCAACCTCTTCCTGTGTTTTCCCTGTTCTTTTCCTAAACAATGAGCCTTTTATCGCCTTGAAGGTACAAGGACCTGTTGTTAGTCCCATACTTGGTAGTTATATCCTGTCATAAGTTGCTCATTCTTTTGGGTGTAGTTCCTTAAGCTTCTTTTTTATGTCCCCTATCATGGTCTGTGGACCAGATACTATAATATCTGACAGCATTACAGTGGCTGGTTGATCTTTCCAGATTTTATCAAATTCTCATACCTTCTAGCACAAGCACCATCATCATGATTGTTTTTTTGCTGAGGGACAAGTTGGTGATACCTCTCTGTAGCTCTTTGCCACAACTTTTTCAGCTTGGATTTTTTCCAAAGGGATATTTCGTTTTATAACTCCAAACACGATATTCCCTAAGTAATGGAGTTTTGTTGGCTTTCTTAAGAAATAAATGGCATAGTACCATTAGGACCTACAAGACTACTACAACTACAATTGCTTAAGACAAAAAACTAAAGTTTTTGTCTTATTTTTTAAGATACATAATGTAATAGGCAAAATATTTACAGCATGTTATTATTATTATTATTATTCTAGAAATATTATATTGCTTAAGTATAGAGTAAGCACATACGTATGACATCATTCTGATATATGACACAGTTATATATATGCCAGACTTAGATCAGTCTGGCCGTTTTGGTGATTTTTCTTTTTGTCATCAGGGACAATGAAAGACAGCTTGAGGGTACTTCGGGAGAAGATAAGGATCCCATCAAGAAACGGCAAGCAAATGATGGGGACGATGACTATGACGTTCCTCGAGCAGTGAGCCTTAGAGAAATCGAAGATTCTGTCTCAAATTCTGAAGAAATCACTCCACTCCAAACTGATCAGCGTGAAAATGAATCTCAAGAAAAAACAGCTCCCCTACAAAGTAGAATGAAACGGGGAAAGAAGTCAAAAAAGTCAAAAGAGTCAAAGATGTCAAAAAAGTCAGAGAAGTCAAAAGAGTCAAAGATGTCAAAAAAGTCAGGGAAGTCAAAAAAGTCAGGGAAATACTACAAAGGAATGGAGAAAAATGAGAAGTATGGAAAGAAATGGCGACAAAGAGGAAATGATGCTAAGATCAAAGATGATCAATCTGACTCTGAAAACGATCACAAGAAGAACTGGATGAAGTGGATCCGTAGCGATAAGACAACTGTAGATGATTCAACTAATCAACCAAAAGGCCGTCAGAATGCTTGGAAAAAGTGGAATCAAAGAGGTAGTGATGATGACATAGTTGGAGAGGAGGAGGAGGATGTGGCTCAAGCAGATGTAGACGATAATGAAGAAAAAGAAGATTTGTCAGAGCAGCCATCAGAAGAATCAGAAAATCGGACAAAAGCTTGGAAGAAGTGGAATCGCAGTGATGACAACGCTTATGATGAAGAGGAAAGCGACTTACCCGAAGATGAGCATGATCGCTAATAATCATGGAAAAAATTGGAAAGAAATGACGATGCGAATGACCCTGATGCTTAAACCGAACAATGGAAGTAATGATGCAAAGTGAATGATAACATACCCAAAATTGACAAAATGTAATGTTAACAATGCATTCTTGTCAATAATTTACACTGTAATTGACCTATGTGATTATTCCTCTCTCTCTCTCTCTCTCTCTCTCTCTCTCTCTCTCTATATATATATATATATATATATATATATATATATATATATATATATATATATATATATATATATATATATATATATATATATATATATATACTTCTGTAAATCGAATTGAAACCTATGCAATAAACGTTAAATGCATTCATAGTTTTAAGGATCCATTATTGTATAGTATCTTTTAAATTCCTGTCAGCACATGGGGGCTACTGTAGCTGAGTGGTAGAGTGTGCGAGTTTGGAGGCAACTAACGCGGGTTCTATCCCACTGCAGGACATTAGGAGGAGCCTCTAGTCATAATCCTCTTAGAGCTCCAACAAGTCTGAGTCCACCCCATTTGTATGGATACTAACTGTGACACAAAACGATGTATTCTTCTTATCATCGTGTGTAATATGCAGGGTTTGCGTAGAGCATGACACATTTGTTTTTCTAAAATAATAATAATATTATTGTTATTATTATTATTATCATCAAGCATTGCTGCTGCTACCTATTGCAGTGAAATTTCCTTGTTTTTAAATTTTGGGTAAAACATTGAGAAGTATGTTTAAGACTTGATTTGACTTACATTAAATTGGAATTCTGGAATAAAACTTAGTATTTTGTGTTTCACTAAGTTTCAGATCGCAAAATCATATGATGACATGTAAAATTTCTTAAATATTTAGATGAAATATAAAAATAGGTAAATTTGAGTATAAAAGTTTTTAAACATTAAGAAAGCATGTTTTACGTCACAGACTCCCTTTTCTACCAAGGGCTAGGACGGCTGCTTTCTTGCGAAGGACTTGTTTTGGCAGATGTAATCATTACCCTGAGTGGATGCCCTTGCTGACTTCAGACCGTGGCGGGGTGCAAACCCACGACCTGACGCCTTAGAATTGCGGATGGCTAATTAAATTCACTACTTCAAAATGTAAGGTAATAAGAATGGGTACAAGTGCAAGAAGGCCCAGGCTTGACTATTCGGTGGCTGGAGTACAACTTCAAGAGACAGAAAATGAGAGATCTAGGAGTAAACATACTGGCAGATTTGTCTCCAGAAATACATATAAGTGGCATAGTAAGGGCAGCATATGTCTTCTTATCAAATGTAAGGGTAGCCTTCAGGCACATGGACTAGGAAATGTTCAGAAATATTTATGTAACCTATGTGAGGCCAAAACTTGAATATGCAGCCCCCTTTTGGAATCCGCACTTGAAAAAGCACATATCTAAGCTTGAAAAAGTTCAAAGACATGCCACGAAACTGGTGCCAGAAATACGCAATCCCAGTTATGATGAGAGGCTGAGGGAATTAGACTTACCATCACTCGAAGCTAGAAGATTGAGGGGGGATATGGTGACAGTCTTTAAATTCCTTCATGGTTATGATAAGGGTGGATAGGGATCGATATTTTGATATGGCTGGCTCTAGAACTAGAGGTCATAGTTTGAAGCTTCGTAAGAAAACTTCTTTGCAGGATGTAAGGAAATACTTTCTCAGTGTAAGAGTAGTTGATAATTGGAATTCGCTAAGCGAGGAGGTAGTTAATGCTATCTCAATCCATACTTTTAAGGACAGGTATGATAAGTATCACTAAGTAGAAAATGGAACCGATCAGGAGACGGGAAGATATGAGCTTTGGGCTCTTTCCCGTAAACACAATTAGGTAATCGCACATTGTCCATGATGTTTCTTTCCCCAGAAGACATAACAAAAATAACGACATTTCCTTAATGTTTAAAAAATTTTAAACATTAATAAAGCATCCTTATTTTTGTCATGTCTTCTAGGGAAGGGGACATCATGGCCGACGTGTTCAACTTTTGGAGTCCCTAAAGTCAGTGATTTTAAAACTTATTTTGGGGGGACATTATGAGCTAAAATAATTATAAGGTGTTACAAAAATAATCACATACAAAATTTGGGATATTTTACTGTAGTATTGGTGAGATTATTTGTTTGTTTTGGGTCTTAAATTGGGATTTAATTCCAAATAAGTTGTGTGGGAGGAATTTAAATTCTATTTTTTAAATATTTTCCCTACCGAAATAATTAATTATTAAGATTGTGATATTTTCTCAGTTTTTTTTATCTTTTTTTTTTTTAATTTGTCAATTCATTATTGAATGCTTGAATACCTTTAGACATTTCAAGTGGCAGATCATACATTTTCCTGCCATAGGAGGGCGCCCTAGGCGATGCCCTTTGGAAAAATGAATATTATGTAAACGAGTATGAAAATAATTTCCTTGGGTAAATTTTTTTAGGGGTAAGATTATTTCCTCCATGTTCCCCAGCGTTTCATAAAAGTCGACTTGAGGTTAAGATTTGATTTATGCACCCTTCAATAACTAGAAATTTGAGTTTGGTTAGGTTAGTTGGTTAGGTCAGGTGTGGTATGTTAAATCAGATTAAGTTAGCTTGGTTTGGTTAGAAGGGGTGCATAATGCAAGTCTTTACCGATGGGTGAAGATTAGTTTTATGCATCCTTTCACAACTTCAAATTTGAATTCTGTTACGTTTGTTGGCTTAGGTTAGATTAGTTAGGTCAGGTTAGTTAAGATAGATTGGCTAGGTAAGAAGGGGTGCATAAAATGAATCATTAACCATGGGTGAAGGGTTGTTTTATGCGTTTGTTAGGTTAGGGTAGTTCTATCCAAATTTGGTTAGGTTAGAAAGTTTGTCTAAAACGAATCTTTAACCATGGGTGAAGAGTTGTTTAATACACCCTTCCAGAACTTCAAATATGAGTTAGATTAGGTTAGTTGGGTTAGGTTTAGTTAATGCATTTTTTCCATTGTCTTCATAATATCCGATCGCATTGAGCGGTAGAAGAGGAGGAGGATGCGGGAGAACGAACCTCTATCAGCAAACGTTTTGCCGCCTCTGGATCAGCTGATGCACCCTCGCATGCTATCCCTGACGATATTATATGGCAAGTTTGTTTGCCGTTTGTTTTTAATGCTTTTTTTCAATTCTCTTCAGAATATCCAATTGCATTAAGCGGTAGAAGAGGAGGAGGATGCGGGAGAATGAACCTCTATCTGCAAACGTTTTGCCACCTCTGTATCAGCTTATGCACCCTCGCACGCTATTTCCCTGACGATATTATATCGCAAGTTTGTTTGCTGTTTGTTCTTAATGCTTTTTTCCATTCTCTTCATATTATCCGATTGCATTAAGCGGTAGAAGAGGAGGGGCATGTGGTAAAGTGTCTCCGAATCGGTCGATTATTTACTAAAATGAAATTAATTTTTTTTTCAAATTTTTTTTACATGGGCATTATTTGTGTATTTTGTATTTTTTTATTATTATTTTTTAGGGGCGTTATTCCTATTTCGCGGATTATAAGCATGTGTAAAAAGCGAACTAGGTGTATAAATAAAAATATTTCTTTAATCTACATTTTCAGATAAGTTTTGTATGTATTATACAGTCTAGGGTAAAATGAGTAAATAATTATGTTTTGCTTATGGTATATAAGAATAATCATGTGTCATTTGGTTTTTAGCTTGATAACATACTCTTGTAATTAGCACTTTTTTCTAGATGTGCTTGATTTATCCAAATGAATTTTGACTTATACAAGTAGTGATGAAAGTACTTTTGAGAGTAAAAGTGCTCAATATAAAAAGAAAGTGCAAGATTCAAGACATTTTTCTAATTTTCATGAAACAAAATACAAATACTGTATTTACAATTACTGTATGTCTTTTACCTGTAAGATGCTAACTTATTGGTTAAACATTTGTCTGTAATCTGACTAGCATCTTCAACCACAATAATTCAACTAGAAACACACTTAATATATAAATCTGTAAAAGTCCCCATAAACAATACTAAAGTTGTTCCACTGCACTGCGATCGGTTTTGTCACAGAGTCCCTTTTCTATAAATAGCTGGGATGGTGCCTTCTTGCAAAGGACTTTGTCTTTGGCAAGTACATCCTTTACCCTGAGTGAATGCCCTACCTAACCCCAGACAGCACTATACTAAGTATATATAATTTAACTTTAGGTAATCACTTTTTAAACTTTTATTCAATAAACAGAGAGTAGTAGCGTCCACGACTCTGAGGCGTCAGGTCGAGGGTTCTCGCCCCGTCATGGTCTGAGGTTAGCAAGGGCATGCACTCACGGTAAGGATTACATCTGCCAAAACAAGTCCTTGGCAAAAAGGCAACCATCCGAGCCCGTGGTAAAAAAGGAAGTCCATGACGTAAAACCGGAACAAGTATAACTTGGCATATGTAGTTTCAACTAATTATACAAAGAATATAAAATAAATATATGATTTTAATCAACATATATTATAGAAATTAGTACTTATCTTCTGTAACATTTTGAGTGTCAGTATGAGAACATTACTCTGCTTACATTGAAGGTCTTCTAGTATACTGCATAATTTAGCGTCACTCTCTTTCCTAGTTGTTTCTATTCTCTTCAGTACAGTATTTACTAAAGGATTTGAGCAATTGCCAGAGGGATATACACTGTCACTAAGAGATACCCCATAATTTATGCACTTTTCATGATCCAATTTACCAACTTTGTATAGCTCCCCTGCTAATATTCTCTTCTTTTTTGGACTTTTTTCCTCAGGAAAAAGTAAAGTTTTTGATTTGCATTCAGAATCTTGTATTTTAGGAGGTCTTCCCCTTTTCCGTCCTGCTATAGGAGTAGTAAGAAAAGAAACTCTTGTTCGTTTTGACAGTACATCACATGCTTTAGTTAAGTCTTTACTTTTAGCATGCTTGGTCTTCTCAACTTGCTCTTCAAAATTGTTACCTATAGACTCTGGGAAATATGTAAATCTAGTTTTTCTTCGATAGCGGGTACAAATTACTTTTCTGGTTTCCCCAGCATTCAAGAAGCAAGCTTCACTTTTAATAAAACTTTTTTCATTTTGTGATGTTGCAACGTTATAATCAGTGCGAGAGCTCTGCTTTTTATCGTCTGTTTTAATACAATCTCCAGAATACTGAGATTTAACAACTAGTCCATCTTTGGTGCCACGATAAGTGTGGAGAATAACCTTCTCACTAGTAGAACGCTGATCTTTAGAAGTTTTTGCATTCCATTCACAAGTATCATTATGGTTGAAATAGCTTGATGCTTCAGGTAATAATTTTACATCTTTACTCTCATTTCTATTACCTGTGCAAGATGATACATCACTTAGCATATTTTCAAATTTAGTGCTACATCTGTTATTCCTTCCATCATTCTCTTTATTGCATCTGGGTAGCATACTGTCACTCTGCTCATGAATATCTAATACCTTTTCCAACTGACTTTGGTCTCTTACATGACAATTCTCAGTAATGATACCACAATCTTTCATATGAACTTCTCTTTCTAATTTCACTTCTAACTCTAAACTCTTCCTACATGAGTCATGAATTGATCGGCTGACATCAAATGACTCTTGGTGTTTACCTGTTAAAATATTTTGCAAAATTATTTTATACAATTTTCATGCAAAGAAGTATAATGTAAGATCATATAAATGAACCTTATGATATTCCTCGTCAACATAAGCAGCAAAATAAAAAAAAAATAATAATTACTACTGTACCTCATTTTGCTACGGATAAACAAAATCAAACATAATATGCAATTGATATATCAGAAGTAATAGTTATAACAAGATTTCATAATATCATAATACAGTAACCCCTCGTTTATCGCGGGGGATCGGTTCCGGGACCGACCGCAATAGGTGAATTTCCACAAAGTAGGATCACCCTATATACATAAGAATTTTACATTCATTTTTACGTTTACTGTATAAACCCTCCCTGTACTGTTAACAAACCATCCTTACTTTATTAATAATAGTGTGCAAGCGTAAATTTATATGAAAGTGATAAGTAAACTTACCGTGAATAAGGTGATGACATGACACACTCATATACATAGGTATTTTACAATTATTTTTATGTTTACTGTATAAACCCTCCCTGCACTGTTAAAAAACAGCCCTTTACTTTATAAATAACAGCATGCAAGCGTAAATTTATATGAACGTGATAGGTAAACTTATCGTGAATGAGGTGGTAATGACGTTTGTAGACGCCATAGGAAATTATTCCGCAGCCAATAACAGCTTTACGGCTGCTTTTTGCGAGCGAAGAAAATGGTAATGGGAAGTTGCTGTCGCTGTTTCTTCTTTTGTTGGAAGATGGTCTTGTAAGGAATCATGACATCATCGAGATGATTGCAGAGGGTCACCAAACGAACCATATTATCATGTTCTTGTGAGAGTTGTTGTAGTGCTCTTACGTGTTCATACATGGCTGCCAGCGTTCGAGTGTAAGGCCAGGTTCTTCGATTTCTTCATGTGTTTCCTCTGGTTGTTGTTCTTCCTCTTCTTCGCTCGCTGATTTTGTCATTTCTTCCAAGTCTTCATCAGTCAAAGGCTTCAAGTGGCAGTCAATCAGTTCATTCACGTCTTCGTGAGTCATATCCTTAAAGCCTTCTCCTCCTAGCAACGCAGCCAACTTTACAGCTTTCGCGACTGCCGAGTTATGGACTTCATCAGGAGCGAATCCCTTGTAGTCGTAGATGACTCCGGGCCACAATTTCTTCCAGCTGGCATTGTGGCCGGTTTCATCTCTTTGATTGCATTCTGAATATTTTGAAGGCATGTAGCAATCGTGTAATTACGCCAGTAAGACTTCATGGAGAATTCTTTGTCCGCATCCATGGCTTCAACCAGGTTTGCCAGGGCATTTTGTGTGTAGACGGCCTTGAATGCACGAATAACACCTTGATCCATAGGCTGAATCAGTGACGTCGTATTCGGTGGCAGGAACTCTACTTGAACACCGTCATATACGAGATTAGTGAGGGATAAAGCATTGGTGAAACCAGTTCGATGTGAGGCTTTTTGTGATCCAGGCTTAGGGTTATGCATCCAATACACTGGCAGCAGATTCTTGTATTTTATACTTCAAAGTCCTAGGGTTCTTTGACTTGTAGATAAGCTCGGGCTTTAACATGAAGCCCACAGCATTCCCGCACATGATGAGGGTAATGAGGTTTTTGTGTGATTTAAATCCCGGGGCTTTAGCTTCTTCCTTGAGGAGAAAAGTGTGAGACGGCATTCTCTTCCAAAATAATCCAGTCTCATCCATGTTAAACACTTGAAGTCGTTGTTCACGTAATCTTCAGCTGCAGCTGTATCTGCAGAGGCAGCTTCGCCATAAACCGAAATGCTCTTTAGGCCAAAGCGCTTTTGAAATTTGGCGAACCATCCCTTGCTTGCAACAAATGATTGTTTCCTCGGTGGAGATGCTGGAGGATCCTGGTTGTGGGTCGTCGATATCTTCTCTCTCCTCCTCCTCACGGTTGCCACTGTCATCGTCGGGTCCATTTGCAGCGAATGTCTCGGACAGCTTCTTCGCCTTTGTTTGTATGATACTGGTGTAATTGCTGATGTTCTTCTTTCTGCAATCAGCAATCCACAGGGCCAAAGCAGATTCCATCCACACTATTATCTTATTGCGGGGTGTTACGACCCTCTTCGGTGATTTTCTAAATGAAATAGTCGCTGTTTTCCTGATATTTGCTTCGTCCTTTTTGATGAAGTGAACAGTAGATTCATTGAGGCAAAAAATGGCGGCCGACATCTGCAAACCTTCTCCCTTCTTTCAGCATATCTAACAGTTTCACCTTATCTGTTATGGTTAACATCTTCCTTTGCCACTTAGGCTCACTACCAGAAGCCTTAGAAGATGAAGGACGCTTGGGAGGCATTGTAAAGGTTGAAATACGTGAAGAAAATAAATCACAAGCATAACGTATTAAAAAACACAACGCGAACGGCGCACATGTGAGTTAGACTGAACGAGTGAGGCGAGACAATAGAAGATGGTGGGAGAACCAAGCTTCAATCAAATAGCCAATCAGACCCCATGATACAGAACATACAGTAAAACAATTATGCGATTCGTCGTCTCCCACCCTTTCAGCCAATAGCATTCCATGAACTATCTCACATAGGTGCGAGCCTTTGCGTTTTCCAAGACAGTATTTCACATGGTGCAATACTGTGAGTTATATGTTTAAATTTATGTTTTTTACTATATTTTACTGTTTTATTACTCTTAGGCTAGGAAATACTTTTTTTTTATCAATAAAATAATGAAAATTTCAATATGTACTAGCTCACGTAGGTGCGACCCTTTTCATTTTCCGAAACGCTGATACCGGTATCATATATTACATGGTGCAATACGGTGAGTATTTATGTTTTGTACTATTTTTTACTGTTTTATTATTCTTAGGCTAAGAATAATTATTTTATATCAATATAATAATGAAACTACTGGAAATTTTAATATATGCTAGCTCACGTAGGTGCGACCCTTTGTGTTTTCTGAAACGATGATACCGGTATCGTACTTTCTACTATGCAGAGTTACATGTTCAAATTTGTTTTTTTTTTTTACTATTTCTTACTGTTTTATTATTCTTAGGCTGGGAAATACATTTTTTTTATCAATAAAATAATGAAAAAAAAAATTCAATAATGAAAATACTGAAAACTTTAATTTTTTTAGTATTTTATTATTTTTGCACATACCAGAAAAAAAAATTGCAAAAAAAAAAACCCGTGATGGACTGATTTCGCGATAGGTGAGCCGCGATATAGCGAGGGGTTACTGTACTGTATATAGTAAAAGATCACACCTCTCAGAAAGATACCACATTACTTATTTTCTTTCTTATCAAGTGTAAAATATCTATCAAAGAATAAATCCATGTCTGATTTGATACACATAAGCCCTAAATGGGTTTCTATTCAACATACTAAGCTATCACTGCTAGGCAGATGCAGCATATCTCACGGAGACACAACAAACCTTGTTGAACCAAATGAAAAGTATAACT
The DNA here is from genome assembly GCA_037179515.1 of Halocaridina rubra. Taxonomy (NCBI): domain Eukaryota; kingdom Metazoa; phylum Arthropoda; class Malacostraca; order Decapoda; family Atyidae; genus Halocaridina; species Halocaridina rubra. The sequence goes on along the minus strand of JAXCGZ010002049.1, from coordinate 31,443 downwards.
GACAGTATTCTAAAATAGAGCAGAATGAAAACAAACAAACTGTACCAGGGAGGAGCAAACATCAATAGCAGTCCCTCTGCAACAGCATATCATTTTACTATTTCACAGCTCCATACCCCAAGAGATCAAGGTGATAACTAACGAGACTGAGAACGACCCTGAAGAAAGAAGTAAGCAAGCAAGATACCCAGGTTTCAAAAGCCATAAGAAACCCCCACGAGGGGCCATAAGCATTCTTTGGCGGTGTCTGAGACTTTAAACAAAGGACCTGCAATAATGGACCATAAAAAAGTTACCAAAAAGCCAAAGGGACTGTAAACCAAGCAGTAAAGTTAAAGAAATTGGTTTCTCAGCAGTAAGCAAAACAGATGAGATAACTGCTGCTGTACATCATGCATACAGCACATCAGAAATCTCCTAGGGGAGCAGCACCAGCGGCCCCCCCCAAAAAAAAAAAAAAAAAAAAAAAATAAAAAAATAAACGGCACTTAACAAAGGCCCACCAAATTATGACTGCACCCCATTACCCTAGAGCAAAGCAGTATGTTATCATCAAAAATACTGAAATTAAAGGTAAAACAGAAATATAAATAGATCATGTCTGCTGGATACCCTAAACCCATAACTGGTCCAAAGTAAGGGAAATCCAGAAAGAAGAAACACTTGCAATGTCAAACAGAAATATAAATAGGTCATGTCTGCTGGACACCCTGAACCCCAAACCAGTTCAAAGTAAGGGAAATCTAGAAAAAAGAAAAACTTGCTATGGCACATAAAGAAGTGATTCAAGTTAAATGGGTAAGGCATCGCACTGGTCATTGAACTGTATGAAAATAATCAACAGGAAAAAAGGTCTCACACAAAAAGGCTGTATATTACATCACGAAAAATACAGCCCAATGGTAAGAACATCTCCTTATGACATAATAGAGAGAGAAAAAAAAAAAGACTATACAACACCAACAGGAAACAGCTCTGGCAAAGTAACCAACACAAAAGAGCCCCCACTTGGAAAATACCAATCATATGAAAAATAATTCTCTCTCGAGCTCAAGCCAAGTAGGGAAAGAGGCACATGAATAAACACTCTCCAGGATCACCACCTAGAAGTATCAAAAGTAACAAAGAGATAAAGGTGAAAACTAAGGGAGAAACAAAATTACTCAGCACAGTATCAAAGGGTGTATAGCAATATATAAGTAGCAAATCACAATTTAACCATATATTATGAATAAATCAGAGGCCCCAAACCTATGACATAGAACCAAGCAGTACAAAACCAAGACTGACATCCAAACACTTCAAGTTCACCAGAGGGGAGACAGCACTACCTGTAATACAAAAGGAAGACCTAAAAGGCATCTAAATTATGTGCAAAACGAGTGTCAAAAATCATAATAAATTGCTTAATACATAGAGGGAACTAGTACATTATATAACTATAAACTGGAGTCACCAAGACTAAGAACCTAAAGCAAAACCACAGATGGAAAAGGCATGAGACCACTTAAAAAATATCCCTTTATAGATAATTAGAAAATTTAAAAACACTACTGACAACCAAATGGGACAAAGCCTTTATGGCAAACTATAAGAACCTGAAACACTAAAGAGGAGAAAATAGCGCCCCAAACCAGAGTAAAAGTCAAGATAATACAAGCCAAAGAGAATTCAAGAATCAAAAGACAATAATAACAGTAGAAATCTCAGTCATGACACTTTCAAAGGAAAATAACAAAACAAGATTCCCTTCATCAATAGCCAACAAAAGCAGTGTGGGAACCCCTTAGAGAAATAATGAGAGTGAGGTAATATCAAAATGCCATCCAGCACAAGTCACCAAGAGGGAAAAAGTAAACCAACAGAAACAGGCCAGAGCAACATTACTTCTAAAAGGTGATACAGCCAACGGACTGAAACAGCCAGTGCTGAAAGAGTACAATATAGCCATGGACCTACATGGACAAACTATGCAGTCAGACTACAAGTACAAAAAATAACACAATTAGTCTATATGCACCCAACAGATAGCCAGAAAAATTAAAACGCAAATTTGTGGACTGAATCAAGGAAAAAAATTACTCCAAGAACATAATAGTATTATTGATAACAAAAGTGCCTGCAAAGGTCAGGAAAGAGAAATAAATATCACCTAACTGAACCACAAAATACGGAAACCTACGAGAGTGGTGCTACCAAGTAATAAATGACACCACCAGCAAGCTTATAGCCAATAGACATGCCCATACATGAAAGACAAGTTCATGTCACCCATAAGACCGCAGAGCAAGGAAAGATGATGTAGAGGTGCTTCCAATGAGGATATCACTATACTTAAATGGAAAGGCTGGCAAAGAAAAATTCAAAAGCTACCTAATATGCATTTTCAATCACGGCTATCCAATGTTCACCATAAGAACTTAAATTGAATATCAGAAATGGGTCACACCGGGCATAGGAAGGGATATAAGAAAAAAAAACCCATGTAGCTTGTAAATGGACAATTAAGATCTCCTCCATCCAGAGTTTTATGAGCATATACACCACTAGCAGGTCTGCCATTTGGCACAGCAGTAAATCCCTTGTGAAGTCATACCCCAACCTGTCATTAGAATGCAAAGGCTGTACCAGATTCAATCCCATGATAGCATATGAGACATCAGCAAAGCTCAGTGGCTATGACTTCATTTTGATTACTGCTTTCCTTAATAGCAGCACTGAAGTGGAATAGATGTATAATGTTTATAGTTCTCTTGTAAATATGTTTTGCATACATATATTACCCATCATTCATAAGACATACGTGAATGTTTGATGACAACTCTGTGTTAACTTCAAAAAATTTTGAGGGTTTGCATTCAGAATAATTTACAATTCATCATTCTCATATTCATCCTTGCTCTGCGGTGCCTCAACACTTGTTTCTTCCGTGTGACAGCCATTTTGAACTTTAGAGTAATACATGATATAAAGTGTTACCCTATTTTTTTCATTAGAAGTCTTCCTTCTGTCACTTCCTGATTAGATATTCCTATAGAAGCAGCTCAAGATTTCTTTATTGTATAGATCATAAGTCTTTGCTTGCCAAGTAATTTAGTACTGTTAAGAAATATCATCCAGAGATATAGTTCTATGTCATTTCTTATATAGTTATTTTTTCTTATTTTCCTAACGTGCTATGAATGACTGTCTTTATAGAAATTAATTCAATTTCTGAATAAAATGTAGTTTTATTAGTTTTGTACATGACTATGCAGATGGCTAATTAACTCCTGATATCCTATACAGAAAAACTTTCATCTCGAGCACATGGGAATCCTGAAAGTTTATGTTGAAGTCCCTAGGTAGAAAGAAAGAAACTGAGTGGTCCCTGAAAGGCAGCCTAAACAGAGCAGACAGATGCTCTCCCAAATAATACTCATAACAAGAAAATAAAAAAGGTGCAAAGACGCCTCCAAAAACCTAGGTTAAATTCCAAGACAATTAACACTCCATACTCCTCTGTAGACATAAAATTACAAAACAGAAAAGACAATAGCAGTAGCAATCTAAACAGTGGATACTGAGTATTGGCAACACTTACTAGATGACATAATAATCCACATTCAGTATCATACACCTTTTAATTTGATTACAAGGATTGCTATTTCTTTACAAATTTGCTTTATCTGATAGTTATGGTCAGTATTCACCACAATAGCTATATTTATATTCTATGTCCCACACTGCAACTGCTATATACTGCATGGAGGTACTTTAATCTAATATCCAGAACAGAACTGATGAAGGTGGAATGTGATTGGTTTAACGTCACTGATTCCCTTTTCTATTAACCCTCAAAGGAAGGGTAATATACGGAAAACATCCTCCCTTGATAGCGTGATGACGTGATCCGCCCTTGAAGGGTAATGGGTTAGAACGAAGCCTCCTTGTAAAGGACTTTTGAGTTTGGCTAATGAGACCAATACCCTGAGTGAATGCCCTTTTTAACCACTGACGGTGGTGGGCCTCGAACCCACGACCTGACGAATTAGTCACAAGTGTTACCACTCGGCCATGAAATGATGAGGATGGAATATTTGTGTATTTTTAAATACTACCACAAGGCTGCATTGGCTCCATCTTCCCATTGGTCTGAATCTAGAACTACAAGAGATACATACATCTTTAAATAAAAAATTTTACCCCTTTAAAAGCTGAGAGAGGGCAAAGTCAGTTTTCAGATATCTAGTTATTACATCACTGTTTTAGGAAGATTCTACGACACTAATGTAAAAGTACTAGAAAATGTTAGGACATTATGACAAAATAAATATACACTGAGGAAATACACTAGACACTTAAATTGGTGACTTTTCAAATGTAAAGTAAATTAATTACCAAACTTTTCAGTAAAAATCTGCGCACTCCAAAATTTAAACGGCTTTTTGTTAAATATTTCTCCGTGGCTCAAGTGGTAGCATCCGCGACTCTGAGGCGTCAGGTCGAGGGTTAACACTCCGTCATGGTCTGAGGTTAGCAAGGGCATGCACTCAGGGTAACGATAACATCTGCCAAAAAAAGACCTTCGCAAGAAGGCAACCGTCCTAACCCTTGGCAGAAAAGGGAGTCCGTGACGTAAAACCGGAAAAAAAAATCAGTCATGTTTTTAATATATTTAAAAGCTTCTCTAGCAAGTTTCCCTCATACTGATACAAAGATTTTTAAAATATCAGAAGCATTAATATTCACTCACACATACCTGCGTTATTCTTCAAAGGCTGAACATTTCTCTTCGTTTTTGTTGGCAAATTAGTCACCTGCTTGGGTTTAACACCTAGAGAAAAGCACAAGAATAATGCTTCAACCACTGAAAAATCGACTATATCAATACCCTAGGCATATACACAGACAAATCTATCTTATATCTAATACACTACTGTATGTGCAAAACAAATGAGCAATTTCACTTTGGATATAATGATAGTGGAATTGCAATGATTATCAATATAATGATGCTAGAAGTGCCATAAGTATCTAAGAATACATTTGTACTTCCATGTCATATAATCTTTTAACAATGGACACAATTAGAACGTGCTTGTACATAACCCTCAGACTGAACATGAAGAGACATAAATCCTAGTGTTAAAGAGAGAGAATATAAGCCTAGTAAACAATTCCTCATTCGTTACCTTCTCTTCTTGGATTACTTACAGCCATACATCTAGCAAAGTATCACAAATCTTAATACCTATCTCTTTAAGGTGTATAAATTGATTAAACAATATCTGGTTCTCTCTCTCTCCTTAAAACATCTTCAGTTTCCATACAATGCTAAGACTTTTTATTCTCCTTTTGGTGAACCATACTTAAGTACTTAAGTTCTGAAAAGCTTATTACAATACTAAGAGTCTATTTCTTACCTTGCTTTCCAAAATACAAACAATTTACCTTTTAATACTGAAGCAATATTGTGTGTGTGTGCTTTCATTAACGTGTATAATTTTGCAATGTAGCCATTTTCTTCACTGCTTTCATCAATATTACTCAGTGAAGTAACCAAGTGATGGCGTATCTGAAATCAAATTTTATCAAACAATATTATCAAGGAGATTTATAATAAATACCTTTTCTATAACAATGTACAGCAATTTCATAGTGGAAAATCTCAAAGGCAGGACAAACATACAGACGAATTCAATGATTTTCTCACTTACCCATCTACTGTCACCCATGCCTTAACATATCTCCCTTCCGATTCTCTCACTCTCCCTTTTCTACTTTTCAAAACCTCTAACTTTATCACCTTCTGATAATTCACGTTTATATATAACACTTCCCTTCCTCTTCCTGCCTTCCCACCTCATCTTTTCTTCCGTCTTGGAATAGTTTGACCACTGTGTAAAACTTTTACATCTCACAACCTAGCCGTCATATCTCTATTTTCAATTCACACAGTCAGCCAACACTTTGTCCAACTTCCTTACTTATCCAAGTGAATTTATGATGATGAAAATAAATATGAGAATGATATTATCATACATTTATTAAAATTTACCTGTCGTGTTCTTGGGACAAACTTTAAGAGATTTTTGGTTCTAATGTGGGACTGTATCTGTTCAAGGAGTTGTAAGATGAATTTTCTTTCATCAATGCCTTCAGCACCATGTAATAGCTCTTCTGCTTCTTCTAGAGCTAATTTGTCGACTATATCTACTGCCTCATCATCGAGAGGAGTCACACCTGAACAAAAGAACGGTATGAAAGAATGAAAGGATAAAAATACACAATAAGATTATTAATAGGAGATTAGTGTACATAAAGTATTATGTACAAAAAACAGAACAGGTTAAAGTGAGAAAAAACAAATATTAGAAAAGTGGTAAAAATCTAAAAGGCTCCACGTATGGACAAATTTGCTATAGATTTCATAAATTTCCTTTCAGAAGGTAGAATTACTACTGAACTGGTATATAGTACAGCACAGTATATACTTTTCCTCAGTAAAAGGCCATAGAAGAGTATGAACTATCCTAGAAGTCGGGGATCATCCTACTATACATCTTAGGCAAGATGTCCTATTCGGAATGATGCATAGGCATACAGAACTACAGATGTGGAATGTACAATGTTGGTACACATATGGTAGAAGTTGTCTGGAGCAAATGTTTAACTTGGAAATATATTCACAATATATGTGCTAAGAAAGACGCCTCTCTGTGTTTCCTTTATGAACCTTAAATAAGCATATGACAGTATAGATAAGTCAATGTGGCAAGCCCTGTAGATGCTTGTTGAATGAAAAATTTTCGTGTCATATATATTAAGTTTTCACCTACATAGTATATTATGAAGTGAAAGCTGGAATATGACAAAAGCACGAGCAGTCACCATAGCTTTTTAAACAGTATACGAAGAGCATAATGAGAGAGGTATTACCATGAATACTGGGTAGATGATCTAAAATGAGAGGAGTGCATAAAGAGTACATAAATTAGCAAACTGTTGTTTATTGAGAATAGTATATTACTGGATTATTTAAAGAATCTAAGGAATGATTAGAGTTTGGTAGGGCAAATTGGTGAAGGAAACTACATATTAATGAGGTAAAGAGTAAGACGAAGAGATACTTTAATTCATGAGCCGAGACAACTGGATGTTAACTTAAACTAATGAAACTTGAAGATGTGACAGTTTCCTATACAGTATTTGTGAATGGATAAAGAGACATATTACAGTAAGGAAAAATAGGTCATACAATACATCAAGATGTAAAGCTGCAAAGTTTTTGGGAGTGCTTGTCAAAATGTGGAATTAATTATTTGAATTAAGTCTATCAAAACTATGCAGAATGCTATTATAACTGTTCCTACAGTATTGTAGGGTGTTTATAGCTGGATTTTCAATGTCTACTAATGAAAAAATGTAGCGCTGGAGAAAAGATGTTTTATATGAAAGTCAAATACATTCACAGAGTGAGGACAGAGTTAAAGAGAAGTGTACTATAAAGAAAAGTTTAAAGGAGAGAGGGAAATAGGAACAATTTAGTTAATATAGATACCAATAGAGGATAGATAATGAGAATGATTTACAGTGTCAGGTGTACTAAACAAAGGAACTACAGTATATGTAACCCAAGATAGAGGGATAGGGAATGTGAAACAGCATTCAGAAGAGTTCTTGATATAGAAGAGTGACGGGCATTCATGAGATACAACATGGCACAGAGTATCAATGAGTGATAAACAGCTATTAGAATGAGGCCAGAGTAACTGAAAAATTAGAATCTGAATATTTGTTTAGGCTCGTGTCTAATTCACTGTTTACAGAATGCAAAAGCATGATACTGAGCAAATGATTATAAGAGAAGAGTAGAGACTATAAATCTTATGATTATCTTATTTCCCTTCTTGGATGTGATCACCCCATTGACTTTGACAGAATATGGAATTGTGTAAGAAAAACGATATACTGTAATATATATATATATATATATATATATATATATATATATATATATATATATATATATATATATATATATATATATATATATATATATATATATATATATATATATATATATATATATATATATATATATATTATATAATAGGTCCTCGTTTAACGTCAATCCGACTTACGTCATTTCGCCATTACGACGAAGGCCAAAATACTGTATAATTAATAAATTGATTTTTCGACCTACCTGGCTGGTGCGGTACATTCTAACCGTGCGCCAAAATAGTTTGTGAGAGTGGTGGAGGAATACACTGCTAGCAGCACTGCTGTATTCATATTTATCAAGTTAATGACTTAATTTATTTATATACAGTGCTCCCTCGTGTATCGCGGGGGTTCGGTTCTGGGACCCGCCGTGATAGGTGAAAAACTGCGAGTAGGAGCACCATATTAAAAAAAAATAAATAATAAAAATCAAACAAAACAAAAAATAATGATTGTGACACCAAGACAGGCCAGAAAATAATAGAATAAAACAGCCTTTATCGGGTCTGGGCACAAAGAATACATTAAGTAAAGAGAAACAGAGATGGAGAGTGTAATGACCTGTCAGATGTGAAGGAATTATAAAAGATGTGTAATGAATATCCAATTCTCTGCTGGGTTTTAATATACCTCTGCATTACTTTCATGATGTCTATTCCAAAAATTCTCCTTACATATTATTATTATTATTATTATTGGCAACTAATTTTCCTTTGATGATGATTGTGGAGATTATTATTATTATTATTATTACGAATTTGTCACTAAACCATTAATTTTACAATAAATAATGTATAAACCCTCCCTGCACTGTTAACAAACTACCCTTTAGTTTATTAATAACAGCACGCACGCGTAAATTTATATGTACGTGATATTATGAAGATTGAAAAAAGCATTAAGAACAAAAAGCAAACAAACTTTCTATATAATATCGTCAGGGAAATCGCATGTAGAAAATATATATATTTCATTTAAGTTTCCCATGTACAGTACAATATACATTTTCTTTGAATGAATTGTATACATTTTCTTTTTCTCTCAGCTGACACTATTTATTTCCATTTTTGTACAATGGTTATTCTTCTAAGATTAAAAATGACTTCTAAGTAGACATTATTATTATTATTATTATTATATAGAATATTAGAGAAGTACACTAAAAAAAAGTTCATTTTATTTTTGTATAAAGAGATAATAGAGTACTAACTTAGCAAAGGATACTATAAAATAAACTAAGACAGCTAGATAGATAGAAAAACAAATATAAAAAGCTGGACAATAGAAGATATAAAAAAATAAAAGCAAGTTAATGGATAAAGGAAGCCACATAGCTGAGACTGGAAATGAGGAGTCAACAAAGCGAGAGAGAGAGAGAGAGAGAAACTACTGTAGAACGGAACGGAAATCGGTTAAGCGGGACACATACACACGTATACAAACATACACCGTGTGACGATGCCGATCGTCTACCCCCAACACCATAACTCCCAACAATTCCCTCCACATTCTCTCTCTCTCCAAAATTCTATTGTACCCAACCCCCCCAAACTCCCTTTGTCCCAGGCAACCAGCCAACTAGAGAGGGGAACTGTTCACAGTTATTAAAGTAAATATACCAACAGACGAACAAACAATGATGAGCCCTTAATAACAATAATAATAATAATAAAAATATCAATAATAATAATAATAATTAGTAATAGTCAATAATCAATAATAATAATAATCTCCAAAATCATCATCAATGGATAATTATTGTTGCCAATAATAACAATAATAATAATAATATAAGATGTAAGGAGAATTTTTGGAATAGGTATCATGAAAGTAATGCAGAGGTATATTAAAACCCAGCAGAGAATTGGATATTCATTACACATCTTTTACAATCCCTTCACATCTGACAGGTCAGTACACTCTCCATCTCTGTTTCTCTTTACTTTATGTATTCTTCGTGCCCAGGCCCGATAAACGCTGTTTTATTTTATTATTTTTTGGCCCATTCTGGTGTCACAATCAATTTTTTTTTTCCTCGCCAAAAAGATCTGCAATGCACTGAATTCGCGATATGTGAACCTGATATAGCGAGGGTTCACTGTATTTGGTTATATTGAATTAGAAAAAAAAAAATCCAGACATATCGCTGTAAATAAGATTTTATTCAAAATACACACAAATACACAGCCCGCAGCACTGCTGTATTCATATTTATCAAGTTAATGGCTTCATTTATTTATATATTTGATTATATTGAATTTAAAAGGAAAAATACCAAACACAGATAAATACGAATCTATTCAAAATACACAAGCATACAAAGGTAACAAACACAGCTGTTCTGTATTCGAATTTACCAAGTTAATGGCTTTATTTATTTTTTTATATACAGTTGGTTATATTGAAAAATTATATTGAATTTAAAAAGAAAAATTTAAAATCATAGCTGTAAATAAGATTTTATAAGAAATACACACGAATACAAAGTAGCAAACACAGCTGTTCTGTATTCGTATTTATCAAGGTCATGGCTTATATTTAGTTTTTTATATGCAGTTGGTTATATTGAAAAATTATATTGAATATAAAAGAAAAATACCAAACACGTAGCTGTAAATACGAATTTATTCGTAATACACACGAATACAGGGGTAGCAAACAGCTGTTCTGCATTCGTATTTATCAAGTTAATGGCTTTATTTATTTTTTCATATACAGTTGGTTATACTGAAAAATTATAATAAATTTAAAAAGAAAAATACTAAACATATAGCTGTAAATAAGATTTTATTTGAAATAGTTTGTTGAGCATGGTGTAAGAAACAGACATCACGCGGCATTTGGAGATTGAGAAGAACAACTCTCAGTTTATTCCCGCCCACCATATTGTGTCTAGTGCTTTCGTCTGCTCTCTTGTTGTGTTCGCTCGTTACTGACTTTACTATGCCTCCAAAGTTCTGATGGCAGTGCCACTAAGAAAAGAAAGCCATCACCATAAAAATTAAAATTGAAGTGGTAAACCGTGCTGAAAAGGGACAATCTTCTTTGGCCACTGGCCACAATCTTGGATTAGCCTTACGACCATGGCCACGATCATCAAACCACATGAGTAAAAGTAAGTCCCGTTTTGTATAATTTTTTATGTTTAAAAGTGTAGTTTTATAATACAGTATCTTACAATGAGAAGTTACAGTACAATATTCTTTTCTATAGATTATGTACTGTATGCTCTTTTGCCTCTCCAGACTCACCTGCCCCAGTCTTCTCAGCACCTGCCTCTCCAATATCTGTGTCTTATAATGAGAAAACTTTATTTCAATAGATTAATGTTAATTTTAAAGGTAAGCAATACTATTAAGATTGGTTTTAGTATTTTTTTTTATCATAGATTACAAACATAAGTTATTTCAATGTTTTAAATGATTTATTTTTAACATAGGTTGGGGGACCTAGGCTCGAATTTAGGTGAATTCCGACTTACGTTATAAATCTGCTGTAAGTCAGCTGTCAGGAAGGGAACCCTGACATTAAACGAGGACTCCCTGTATATATATATATATATATATATATATATATATATATATATATATATATATATATATATATATATATATATATATATATATATACACACAGTGTTGCCTCACTTATCGCGGTAGTTCGGTTCGCGAACCAGGAAATCCGCGAAGTAGGATCCGCCTATATGTACATAGATATTTTAATATATTTTTACGTTTACACTGTATAAACCCTCCCTGCACTGTTAAAAAACGCCCTTTACATTATAAATAACAGCAAGCAACGTAAATTTTTATGAAAGTGATAGATAAAATTACGGTGAATGAAGTGATAATGACATGACATACATACTCATTTACAATTATTTTTTCGTTTACGTACTGTATAAACCCTCCCTGCACTGTTAAAAAACACCCTTTACATTATAAATAACAGCAAGCAACGTAAATTTTTATGAAAGTGATAGATAAAATTACGGTGAATGAGGTGATAATGACGTGACATACATACTCATTTACAATTATTTTTTCATTTACGTACTGTATAAACCCTCCCTGCACTGTTAAAAAAACACCCTTTACAGTATAAATAACAGCAAGCAACGTAAATTTTTATGAAAGTGATAGATAAAATTACGGTGAATGAGGTGATAATGACGTGATATACATACTCATTTACAATTATTTTATCGTTTACGTACTGTATAAACCCTCCCTGCCCTGTTAAAAAAACACCCTCTACATTATAAATAACAGCAAGCAACGTAAATTTTTATGAAAGTGAGATAAAATTACGGTGAATGAGGTGATAATGACGTGACATACATACTCATTTACAATTATTTTTTCGTTTACGTACTGTATAAACCCTTCCTGCACTGTTAAAAAAACACCCTCTACATTATAAATAACAGCAAGCAACGTAAATTTTTATGAGTGATAGATAAAATTACGATGAATGAGGTGATGATGACGTGACACACATACTCATTTACAATTATTTTTTCGTTTACGAACTGTATAAACCCTCCCTGCACTGTTAAAAAAACACCCTTTACATTATAAATAACAGCAAGCAACGTAAATTTTTATGAAAGTGATAGATAAAATTACGATGAATAAGGTGATGATGACGTGACACACATACTCATTTACAATTATTTTTTCGTTTACGAACTGTATAAACCCTCCCTGCACTGTTAAAAAAAACACCCTTTACATTATAAATAACAGTACGCAACGTAAATTTCAATAAAAAAATGAAAATACTGACAATTTTTTTTCAATATTTTAATATTTTTGTGTATACCCATAAAATAAAATAATAATTTATCAAAAAAAAAACCGCAATACAGTGAGAACGCGAACCAAGAAGCGCGAATAACCGAGGTAACACTGTATATATATATATATATATATATATATATATATATATATATATATATATATATATATATATATATATATATATATATATATATATATATATATATATATATATATATATATACACTCAGCTCACTTTTTACACATTTTTAAAATACGCGACATTGGAATAATGCCCTCAAAAAAGAATAGTAAAAAAATGAGAAATACATGAATAACGCCCATGCAAAAAATTGGAAAATTTTTTTTTTATTTTAGTAACTAAGCAACTGCCTCGGAGGCACTTTTCCTCCATGCTGCCATGTGCTTCAGTGTCTCTTTACCCAGCATTTTGCGTGGAAATATCGCTTGTTCTAACTGTGTTTGTGTTAAAGTTTGTTTTTCCAGCGCTTTTTATTTTACAGCTTATATACTGTACTATCATGGCCAGTAAACGCCCAGGAAAAGACTGTGGAAGTGCTTCTACTCCCATATGAGCAAGAAAGGCAATAAATCTTGAAGTAAAACTTTTAAGTGTTGGCCCACTAAGAGCGTGGTGAGAGTACGGCAGCTATAAAACTGTCGATGCAACAAAGTGAATGTACATTGCGCACTATCCGTGAAAATGCCGAAAGAATAAAGTGCAAAAGCTGGTGTTACTTTAATTTCGCTTAAGTCTTCATATTCTCGATCGGATATTATGGAGAGAATGGAGAAAATGCTATGTACGTGGATGAGCATTAAGAACAAACAGAAAACAAACTTGCCATTTAATAACGTCAGGGAAAAAGCGTGCGAAAGCGCATCAGCTGATACGGAGGCGGCAAAACGTTTGCAGATAGAGGTTCGTTCTCCGGCATTCTCCTCCTCTTCTACCACTTAAGTTACATGCTCACCGCCACCATGCACGTCCCAGTGTATGCCTGTTGCCCGACGCATAATAGAGTATGTTAATTTGCTTGCTGTACAGTAAATCTGAATATCTTTTGTACTCTTAACTACGACAGTATATGTTTTTCAATAAAAATAGCTACAGGTCTTTCTGCTTTGTTATGTACTTGTAAAATATGTTTTACTTATATCTTTGGCACAGTGTGTCTATGTACAACTGTGAAAAGTATCTATGCCCATTATCATTGTTTCTAATGGAAAATGACTCAATACATAATACGCGTCACCTCTGAGAACCTATCTTCACGTTATTCCAAGAACTGGGTATATATATATATACAGTGATCCCCCGCTGGATCGTGTTTCTTGGTTCGCGTTTTCACTGTACCACGGTTTTTTTGGGGGGGGCAAATTATTATTTTATTTTTGGGGTATATGCAAAAATATTAAAATATTAAAAAAATAAAAATTCTCAGTATTTTCATTTTTTTTATTGAAAAAAACATATTTCATTATCTAATTGATAAAAAAAATTTATTTCCCAGCCTACGAATAATAAACAGTAAAATATAGTAAAAAACATAAATTTAGATATACGCACGTACAGTATAACTCACAGTATTGCATTATGCGAAATACTGTCCGATAGCGTACAATGTATTGGGGTCGCAGCTACGTGAGCTAGCATATATATTTATATTTCCAGTAGTTTCATGATTTTATTGATAAAAATACATATTTCTTAGCCTAAGAATAATAAAACAGTAAAAAATAGTAAAAAAATTAATACTAACAGTATTGCAACATGTAATATACGATACCGCTATCAGCGTTTCGGACAAAGGCTCGTTCAGTCTAACTCACATGTGCGCCGTTCACGTTGTGCTTATTAATACGTTTTGCTTGTGATTTTTTTACTCGCATATTTTAACCTTTGCAATGCCTCCCAAGCATCCTTCATCTTCTAAGGCATCTTGTAGTGAGCCTAAGTGGCAAAGGAAAATGTTAACCATAACAGATAAGGTAAGTTTACCTATCACGTACATATAAATTTACGTTGCATGCTGTTATTTATAAAGTAAAAGGTAGTTTTTTAACAGTGCAGGGAGGGTTTATACAGTAAACGTAAAAATAATTGTAAAATACCTATGTACATGAGTATGTCATATAAATTTACGCTTGCATGCTGTTATGTATGAAGTAAAGGGTGGTTTGTTAACAGTACAAGGAGGGTTTATACAGCTTATACGATGTAAACGTAAAAATAAATAAAAATACCTATGTACATATAGGCTGATCCTACTCCGCGATTTTCCTGTCTCGCGCTGGGTCCTGGAACCGAACCCTCGCGATAATGGAAGGAACACTGTGTATATATATATATATATATATATATATATATATATATATATATATATATATATATATATATATATATATATATATATATATATATATTGCACAGCAGGTCTACCTGTTTCAAGTAAACATAATCACTTTACCTGAGGTCCAGCTCAAGGAGAGTTTTCTTCTCAACTGGAATACCACTGCCATTTTTTCAAGATAAGGTGCACAAGTAGGACTTGATAAAGTATCCCTCCAAGCCTCTGAGGTCCTTGTTCGATACTGGGTAAGAAGGGTTTTGAAATGATCAAGAATGTTCTCCTTTGTGTACCTGGTACAAGTTGAAAGAAGTGGTAACAGTATCGCCTTAATTTCATATCCTTAACTTTAAATATATTAAAAAACCTTGACTGAGTAAGGAATATTCAACATTCTACATATACAAATTAAGGGGAATCATTAAAAGAAACAACTCACATTCAGAGCTTACTTGAATCCTAATGTCTGCATATCTGCTAAAACACGATCAAAAACTTCAGCTTTTCTGGGACGGGAGCTTGTAGATCCTAGGTGTTCGAGATAGAAATCAAGGAGATACTCTGTGGCACTATGACTCCAATATACTATTTCAGCATCTGCGTTTAAAGGAAAATGTTAAGATTTGCAAAAGCTGGCACATAATATCTTTACGCAACAAAAAGAAATTAAATACTGTACATGAAATCAGTAAAATGAGAAAACTCATATCACAATCCAAAAATTTCATGAAAAGATTTTGTATCAGTTAAATACAAAAACACGATTTCTCTTTGCTATTTCTATATAAAGTATTACCAGATTAAAAACTTTTGCTTTCATACATCAAATTACCTCCAATAAATTTTGAGACAGCTGGACTGTAGCACACAGCTTCTTCGGTGTCCTTGACTTTTTGCATCTCTTCACGAAAAGGGAAAAGGTTGTCCTGAGAATACCCTAGCCTAAGTAATCCAATATGAACAGCAACCTGCAATGAATGATTATTAAACATCAACTTTATACTTAATATAATGAGAATTTATAATTAAATTTTTTCTGAACGAGAACCCCATATTCCTTGAAAAAGCAGCAACAACTAAACAAAACAAAAAAAAGCTTCATAACACCCTTGAGTTTCTTACTCATTCTATAACTTTTTTTCCTGCAAGAAATTAATTAAAGTAGAAGTGGTTGGGGGCCTTCAGAACCCCTGTCCTCATTCGCGTCCTGTGACGGTACGTGGGATTTTCCCAGAATCCAGAGGCATTTCTTATTCACAGCCTACATTATGCAGTGGATATTTGTAAGTCTTTCTCTCTAACCAAGTACGCAATATTATATAAACCATTAATGAATATAATTTTCACAAGAAACGCACTCACCCTTTTAATTGAAAATATAAATCTTCATGGTATAGTATTCCATATACACTCACCTCTTGGAACAACACGAGGATAGGTTCTCAGAGGTGACGTGTAATGTAAAATTCGCATAATGTAGCCAGTCATTTACCATAAGAAACAATGATAATAGACATGCATACGTTCCACAACCGTACATAAACACACTATGCCAAAGATATAAGAGAAGTAAAACATATTTTATAAGTACACAACAAAGATGAAAGACCTTTACTTATTTATATTAATATACAAATAGTGTACATTATAAAAGCTATACAGATTTCCAAAAAATACTGTACAGCAAAAAAAAATTAACGCACACTGAGAACGAACGCTTATCTGCAAAGGTAAACAAAGATAACGTAAGCGGAAGAAGGAGGAGACTTAAGCAGTAGGAGAGGGAGGAGAAGAGGAGGAGGAAGGGGGAGAGCAAACCACTGGTTGTTGTTGGGGTTAATACTGGGTGAAGCGAGACTGAAGCACATGGCAGCATGGTGGGAAACTGCCTCAGAGGTGGTCGCTTAGTTACTAAACAACCATATTTTTCGTTTTTTTTTTTTTGTTTTTTTTTTTTTTTGAGGCGTTATTCCAATTTCTCGGATTATAGCAATGCGTAGAAGGCGAGTTGAGTGTATATAATAATGAAACATCCAATGAACAACCTAACATACAACACTTCTTTCAAGTGAAATTCCTCAAACAGAAAGGGTGTCCATTCCTTACTGGGATGGCTTAAAGGTTTTCTTCAGCCAATTTAGAAGTTTTTTTTTTGTAGAAAACACAAATATTCCAAGTAACAACACAAATACAAGAATATGCTGAGCTAGCGTGGCCCCATCCACCAGTATATTTATAGTACGAAATTCAGCAGTTTATTGCATTATTGTGATGCTGAACACCATACTCTCTAAATGTATTGACCATACACTGCATCAAACAAGAATGAATATTTGAAAATGATGAAATTGCATAAGGCTGTATTTGCCAATGATAATCACTAAGTGGGGAACATTCAGTCTTTTTTCTGAAAAGGGTTAAGAGTTTGCTGCAGATACCTACGAATCAAGATTATTAAAATGCATTGTCCTTGTTGTGACCTGAAAGTGAAGGTATGAAATCAATGAACATAACTTACACAAGTCATAAGAAGTCTTCTAGAGCAAAAGCCAGAAAAAAGCATACAGAATATAAAAAATCTTAAAGCATGCTGGCACAGCCAGCCCCATATTTCTCATAAAAATCTAAATTTAATGGAAAAGCATACCCCTTTATCATTAGCCTTAGGCCTTCTGTTGTCATAATACAGGACCAGAGATAAGCAAATAATAGACACTTGAGGAAGAATATCCCCAATGTTTTAAATTATTATAAATCATATCTCACTTTAGAGCTACGTGAAAAATAAAATGTGATCATAACGATAATTTAAACAATAAAACCTCTACAAATATGGGCAACAATTGCTACTTAAGATACTTAACCAGCCTTGCACTAAACTTGAGTATGACACAGTACAATTGAACTTATTGTGAATAATGGAAATAACAGATATTTATTTATAAAAGTTCACAAATCTTAACTCTAAAAGCATTCTCAAATCACTATTACCTAATGTTAAGTTACTATACATATAATATTTTCATGGTAATATATGTGACAAAGTTTGTAAAGGACAACCAAGTACTTAAATACACTTTTTTTTTTTTTTTTGTGACACCAGGACGGGCCAAAAAAAAAAAAAATCTACCCTCATCAAGCCTGGGCACGAAGAAAAGATAAACAGAGATGGGGAGTGTTGTGACTTGTCAGATGTGAAGCGATAATAAGACATGTGTAACGAATATACAAGATATTCGTTGTTAATGTAGGCATAGAAAGAGAACCGTAACTGAAGGAAGACTTAAGATTGAACTGTCCAGGACAGTCTAATTTAAGTCCACAAGACCCTTCAGCTGTAGTACTGCAACGGGCGGTTGGTGCCATGGGCCAACCTACTACACTGAATGCTTATACATTAGATTCATGATACAGTTTCTAATGGATTGCATGCAAATCCATTAAATTAATTCACCACAATTACATGCAAAACTAAGAAAAATAGTGTGGGCTTTCATTACTGTACAGTTTTACACTCATAAAACTTGAAATGAGCTTTGCATATTTCATAATAAAAATGGGAAGAACACAGTCAACTACACCAGCTAATCACACAGCTGAAGTTCAAATCATGATTAGCAACTCTGTAAGTACATGAATTCAGAACCTTAAGAATTTGAGACTTACGGATAACATTTCACCATCTCTTATACATGTAAGCCTTATAAATTATAAAAACAGTATAATTATATATCAGCAAAAAAAATTGAGACAAAATGATATACCTGATGTGACAGTACAGTAAGTTTGAGGAAACAAATAATTATGTATAATCAATTTCTAAATGTTGAAACCAGATGAATAAGACTTTTAAGTGCTTAGTTAATACTAAAGTAATGTAAAGGACATGTCTTTAAGTTGTACTGTATTGAAATGATAAAAAGACATGTATTTAGTTTAATGTCTTTTTCATTGCTCCATTATAGTGTTTAGTTCATACTGAAGTGATGAAAAAGACAGGAGCTTAGTTTACACTGAAGTAATTAAAACAACCTATGTGCTTAGTTTATACTGAAGTGATAAAAAAGACATGTTTTCAGTTTATGCTAAAGTGATGAAAGAGACATAAGTGTTAAGTTTACACTGAAGTGCTGGATAAGACATAGGGGTTTAGTTTATACTGAAGTAATGACAAGACCTAAGTGATTATTTTATATTGTAGTAATGAAAAAACACAACTATCCTGTAGAACCATTGCCCTACCTCTGGAACATCTCTTTTATAACATCCAGTGGCAGCATACGCCTTAGCTACCTGCAGCCACAAATCACTACACTGATGATTGGCACTTTGGTTTACATGCGCTTCCAAGACATCTGGATACACCAAAAGCAAGGCTCTTGACTCCTCGCTGGACCATAATTGCTGGCTGGCCTCTGTTGATATTTATACACAAATAGTACTAGGAACTTGATTATCATACCCATTACTGAATAAGATTTACATTAATTCATTATATGGACAACCAAATTTAATTTATACACAGACAATATGACACACAGCTAATTTAATATTATTACAGTTCAGTACACTTTATATGTAGTGCTTGAAGTTCACATTGGATGGTAGTAAATATCTTGTTAAACATGAGTACAGGCTATGTATTGTAATTACAATTTCTTAATAAATTTTTTTATAATCATATAGTTTTTTCATTATCAGTAAGGAAATAATAACAATGGTAATAAGAATGTAATGGCACGAAACATAGAGAAATTTAATTTTCATTTACAAATGCAACAACCACAGTAATTAATCAAGATTTGTATAAAGCAAAATTACCTGCCAAAATACAAAACCATGATCTTAGAATATACAGCAGTTTCTAATCTTTTAGCCTGAACAACTGTTGCCAATAGATATGGAGTGCTTATTGGAGTAAAGGTGTAAAAAAAAACACTCCTAATACCAGTAATTACACACCACTCCAGTCTTACTCTCCAATGGTGGTATGTATAAAATCTCTTTACCAGGCAACTGGGATTAAGGAGGAGAGGGTGGTGGTGTACCTTATGATAACCCTGTTAATTCACCTTGCTCACCGAGTGTACCATTAGGTATATGATGTCAATGGGAGAACAGTCTGTCATGGACTTGGGGTTCAACAAAAGGCAAAAATGGTCATCCTGTAGCTCTCGTGTATTAATACAAATAAATACAGCGGATTCTCAGTTTACAAGGTTCTTGCGAAAACCTACGACGTTTCGTGGTTACAACGTATCTCCCATAATTTTTTTTTTATTTACTGTTTCCGTTCATATCATGAGTTTTATACTCCTAGTTATGTTTTCATATGTCATAGAGATGTTGTGTTATGTATTAAATTATGAACTATACTATTGTGTTAGCAAAGGTGGGTGACGCAGGTGCTTATTTAGGTGTGTTCTAATTTACGGGGATAATCGGGTTAAGACGTGTCGTGAGGAACTTAAGTCCATCGTACGTCGAGAACACTTAGTATACAAATATAATCCACTAAACTCAGAAAAAAAATATCATTGATTCCATACTTACGCAGTCTCAAACGAAATTTTCTCCTATTTCTCATCTCAAGAGTCCTGGAACTCTGTATATGCGGCCATCGACCGTGAGCATCGAATATCTCTGACAGTTCACGGTAATAGGAAACATCTCTACGAATAGCACCAGGTAAACTGTTATGAAGCTGACTCTTTTCATATCCTTTGATAATCCCATTTAATATGTCCTTTAATCTTAAGGTGGTGTAATTATAGCCCTCCACCTTTAATTTCTGCAAATTGCAAACATTCCATGAGAAATCAAACTTAGAACGTAAAAACTACCAAAACGCTTACACATTAAGATTAATTATTTCTGTAAAGATTGACCGAGATGAATTTGTAACATTTAAGAGATATAATGACTTCTGATCTATCTATTTATAACTAAAAACCTTATCTTATTCAAAATGACAACATGATAAGGTTTTAGCACTTCAGACTTTCCAAGAGACTTTGCTCTATACAGCAGGTTCACAGTAATGTCATTTCAAACATAAATAACACTGACTTCTTTACACCAAATCATTTCATACTGCCAATATAATAAAATAAAAAGAGAATTATTAGTTTTTAGCAACAAGCAAATATGATGCAATATTCATGTAAGATTCTATTGTCAAAGATATGTAATGAAAAGTAATGAAACATTGCACAGCTACTAACCAACAAGTATGTCAACCACACTGCTTCTTCACCAATTGAAAGTAAGTTAGATATTCTTGATGATAATAATTAATTACACAAAGTATACTTTACTCTGCACTGAAAACATGTAATACAACCTTTATCAAGAAAGGTCCATTTAGAAATACAGAAACCGAAGAAATCAATAGCTACCTGTTTAATTTTATCCCACACAACACTATTTCTGGTTCTGGAGTCTAGAAATAAAGATAAGTAATGTTTGTACGCCTGAAGAAGCAAACGAATGCCATTTGTTGGAAACCGTTCTGCAATGAGAAAAAATGTAACTATATACACACAGCTTATTACTTTCTAGTTCATGCTATACAGGATATTCCAAGGTGTAAAAAAAAAAAATAAATAAATAAAAAAAAATAAAAAAATCTGCATAACGCAAGATCTCTGTAATCCCACAATTTCCAACTGTTGGAAAGTAATCTGAAGGGAGTGACCATAGTCAACTTACATGCTTCTGATATATTATAAATATTCAAATAGCACTTTAAACTAATGGGTTTACTTCTTCCCATTCACCTTGATAAAGATATACAATGAGAATACACTTACACTTTCGCAATTGTATCAAAACAATAACTATGTTACTGGAAAGAGACTTACCCATTTTAACAGAGCGTCCTTTCGCCTTTTCATATATCTGCCGACGTTTGGGAACATAATTCACGAGCTTTTCCAAGTCATCTTTATAACCCACAGTTCGAGGTTCAACATTTGGCAATGCATTGTGATCAACCATTGTCTTGAAAAGCGTGACCATATTACGCCACCGGGATTCTACTTGCTCAATACTGAACCTGAAAGGTTTAATATACATTTTTTCCGATTTTATTTTTATGACGATTAAGTGAACCTGTCATCTAATCCTTACCTTAAATTTTTTATACTATTTTCCTGATTCTCTTTTTCTATGAGAATTATATAAAGCTGGCATCTAATCCTCACCTTCATATTATACAGTTCTCCTGGTTTACCTATGTCAATTAATTAAAGCTCGTATCTAACAGGTCGATGGTTCGCGCCCCGTCACGGTCTGAGGTTAGCAAAGGCATGCACTCAGCGTAAGGATTACATCTGCCAAAACAAGTCCTTCGCAAGAAGGCAACCGTCCTAGCCCTTGGTTGATAAGGGAGTCCGTGACGTAAAACCGGAACATCTAACCCTCAACTTAGAATTATTATGCACTTTTCCTGATCTATTTCAATGACAATTACTTAAAGCTCTAATCTAATCCTTACCTTAAAAAAAAAAATATATATATATATATTGTGTAAAATGAAACTAAATATATTTTAATAATGTACAAATATATCTTTTCTATACAAAGGCTCAATATCTTTCAGAAAAAATATAATGCAGTAAAATATTCATTTGATAGCTGATAAAATATGCAATTGTAATTTTCAACAGTAACATAAATGAGTAAAGAACAATTATCTAATAATAATATAATCATAAAAGCCTTTACTTGTATAAAATGCCAAGTAGTCTAGCTATTGTACTGCAGAGGGAAAAAAGACTAATTAAATGAAGAGAAGAGATATAAGCATATTAACCACCGGTAAAAAATACAGTGCACAAAAAATGTAACACAAAGACAAAATAATACAGTAATTACATGGGGTGAGAAAATGCATGATAACAAAAGCAATCATTCATTATCTGCAACATGGAAAATTTCTTTAATTGCAGTCATGGATACATAAACAAAACTACTGTATAACTTCAATGTTCACAAAAAGAATACAAAAAATGTCCACTGACTAACCTGTAACCTTCAGCGTTCAATATTGTTGTCATTCTCTCCCACCCAGCATAACCTATGCGGATCACTTTCTTGTACGAGTTTTCAGCCTTCATTTGTTGCATTTGTTTAAGTAAACACTGCGTAGATTCTTCGTCCCAATTTCCTGTTACATGCAACATATATTATTAAGTTTCATTATACTGACCATATCACTAATTTAGCTCTACTTCATCACATCTAGAACTCAACAGCAAACTGAGTACTATATAGTTGCATTTGTTTAAGTAAACACTGCGTAGATTCTTCATCCCAATTTCCTGTTACATGCAACATATATTATTAAGTTTCATTATACAGTACTGACTATATCACTAATTTAGCTCTACTTCATCACATCTAGACCTCAACAGCGAACTGAGTACTATATAGTTTCATTCTGAATGATTGACACAAAAATTACTCTACTACATGTGAAATATCTTAAGGAAAAAACACATATTACTCAATGTGCTGGTTTGAGGGCAGATGAGAAATTCAGAAAAGTGGCCATAAGAAAAACGGCTCTTCAATCCTGACACCTTGTCTATGTGCGAGCTTGCAAATCTTAACTTTGCACTCCAGATTAAATGCAAACCGTAAAATCAGCCAGAACATCCTTTACACAGACAAAGTAGCAGTGAGGATAAGAGATATTAGAAGAAACTTGCTGATCAGGCATGGACAGGTCATATATCAGAACAAGAGGCCAAAAATATTAATATCACGGTCTTGGTCTGTTCACAGCGTGTTCAGGCACTAATAACTTATTCAATGTCAGCTCAGCGAGAGCAGCAGCTTGACGAATCCTTTGGTGAGGAACCAGGATTATATCATTACCTCTAAAAACCCTAACTCAATGAAACATTACTTTTTCAGACTGCACCTCCTTCGCTATTAAACTGTGGTGCAGACGTCCACAGAGCAAATAACTGAGTAGGAAGAAGTCGAGGTGAACCGAAAGGATGTCCGACTAAGGCCAGAGTTAGGGTTGGAATTTATTTTGTGTAATAGTTCTTTATAATATTTTTGCAACTGTAATTTCCAACAGTACCATAAATGAGTAAAAAACAATCATCCCTGAAATAGGATTAAATATATAATGATATCTACATGTGTGCACTGCAATAATGTGGGGTAAATAAAAATTAGATTTGAAGATAATGTATCTCAAATAATTTTTCTATAGAGTATTTTGAAAGTCATATGGCTTTAAAGCAAAACCCATTATATATACTGTACTGATATAAGAAACAGGAAGCTGTAATTTAGAAGTGCTGGAATGTGTTGACTATCTGCGTGAAATGCTGAATATCCAAGGGACTTTAATTTTAGGTGTGCAATACATAACTAGAACTTTGGCCCATATAATGGGCTATGAGATCTGGAACTTTACCATATTTAAAAAAAATAATAATCAAGAAATTCTCAAACATTTAAGGGGTAAAGATAAAAATTAGTACCTGTCTCTGCCCATTTATAAGTTGAACTTTCACATATGATGTAGTAACACAGATTTTGGTATTACCTACAGTTTGAGATTAAATTGTTAAGATATATTATTACTGTTTACTTTTTTGTTATTTGTTTCCAAACTCTTTTAAATAATTTTTACAAACTACCCCTGTTCTAAAGGTTTCAAATTGCAGCAAACTAGCCCCTTGCAAAGAGCTCATTTGGGGGTATGACTTCAAGAGGTAGATATTTTACAATAACAGTAGTAAAGACAAAGACAACTGACAAACTAGAACAGTAGGGTATCTACGATATTTCAGCAGACTCACCAAATAACTCATTCATTTCATCAAAATATTCACATTTCTTTTTAATAATATGAGAGTCATTGTAGTCTACCGTCCATCTGTATTTCTGCAATACTTCCCTCCATCTCATTCGCAACTGAAATAAACAAAATACATTATGATAACAATAACAATTAAACTTTGGCACTGATGACACACACAGGTGCAATTCCATTACTCATATGCCTTAATGAAACACAAATATAATTCCTTTAGATATAGATATGATTTCCAAATTCTGTTATTTGGGTCACAACTAAATGGTTCCTCCATTTATTTAATGTAATCGATAGCAAGTGATCTGTATGACTTAACAGTGGACCATTGTCTGTTCATTTCTGATGTACATGAGCTCTAGGTTCAGTTTGTGATTCTAACTCTGAGATATTTTACATTTCTGAACAACTTCAAACATGTAATCAAGGCTCAAATATCAGGTACCCTATCCGAATTAAATTGCTAATCAGTCAATATCATTGGAATACAGTACATCCTTTTTATCTCAAATAAATAAAAAACAAAAATAAAATCATCTACACTAGTGTAGTCAAGTCATAAAAAATATCCACATTCTTACCTGCAATACAGTAAAGGTATATCCAGCAGTTTCCATCTCTTCGTGAATGAATTCCCAATGCCCTAACCTTCTCTCAGCCTTTGTTGACAATAAAAAATGACTCTTAGGATACTTCTGAACGAGCTGAATAAGAAGCTTTGTTGAACGTTCGTCCCAATCACCTAATAAATATGCATACAGAGATAATAATCAACGTATATGTTCTAGAGGATCTTAAATGTGGTACATTTTCTCTTTACTTATATGAGTACTGTATATTAAAGCTCTAAATTTTTACAGCTTTAAAATACATACCTAGTGTATCCTTGAAGTTGTACAAGTGAGTCCTTCCCAATTTGAAGTCCTTGTCTCTCATCATACGATTAACACGATATTCATCTGCCAATACTTGATATTTCTTCCTTTTCTTTACACCTCCTTCCGTATCAGTCTCAACTTCATACGCAGATAAATTATTTGACTCTTGTTCACCCGATGAACATATTTTAATAGCTTTGCCTTTGGTTTTAAAAGTTTTTGCAAAGACTGTAACTCTAGGACTGGTCTGGTCGATATTTTCATGATCTGAATTCCATGGTGTATAAGTAACCATTAGTAAGCAAGTGACTAGCTATTCATAATAAAAGATACTAATGTATATTAGGTGTGAGACAGTAATAAAATATCATAAAACATCTGATGAGGTGCTCTTTTAAATTTGAAATTCTATACTTTGGTGGAACACTATGATGACGTGTATATAGCACTGTATAAAAATATGAACTTCTGTTGTAATATGGTAATTCCCACGATATTCCACATCAGTATCACATGGATAAAGGTACTTTAATATCAAAAATTCTCTAGACCATACGAACCCTTTTTTGATGACGTTTCCATTTTATTTTCGTTATATCTGTACTCCGTATTCTTGGGGCAGACATGATGGGTAAACTCATCTATGTTGCCTGAAAACTCCAAGCATTCACCACACATGTACAAGTATGCATCCATCTAAAATGAAAAAGAAATGAGTAACATTAGGTATCAGCATACAGTCATTTTTTTGTATAACAATTCAAGTCCCAATAAAATCGTGCCAATTTCACTCGTGGCACTGCTTGGTAACTGACTATATATGCTCCAACAGCAACCAAAAATATTTTTTTTGTTAGTTATTTCACATATCAAAACTAATTTTCATGAAAAAAAATCATAGTAAGATAATTTTACGTCAGTCAATCATGATACAAATTAAACTGTTATTCAGTTAACTAGTAACATCCTTGTGAGCTATCATGATTGCCAAATCTCTTGGAAAAGACTTTAGGTAGAAGGACTCCAACAAGCACAAGTCATATTCACCTCCTTAACGATTTATTTTGTTGAAAGAAAATATATTCTAGGGAAGTAGAGATGGTCAGCCCCCCAGTCCCTAGCCCTTTTAGTAGATTATCACAATATGCAGCAAATACCAATGTGGGATCCTTTTCACCCTATCACCAGGGATATCCCTTTAGATATATAAATCTCAAAGAAAGTTTAACAGAAGTGTAAGGATATAAATCATGAATGTATGTATATAACAAATAATTAATACAACATTCTGAATATCTGGATATGAAAGGCAGACAAATACTCGCCACAGCCTATGCACACCAACTCCACCCACTACACTACATTGCAGAACACCTACAAACACCAAAGAACATTAAAACATCACCTAGCACACAATATCACACACAAAGGCTCTCATTTCTTCCCCCCATCCACCCCAACGTAGCCTCCACAAATATATCCACACCCAGCTCACTAGCCATTCCATTCAGACAATCAGTGACAACACACAGCTGCATGCTCAACCTCGAAACATCTATCTTTCAAAATCCTAACTTTTGGAGCAGAATTTTAGAACAGAACAGCAAGAGACTCAGGAGAGGAGTAGCAAAGAAACCAAACTGCTACATCCAACCCCTACCTCTTATGAACCACGAGAACCTCGGAGAAGTTTCGGTCACCCGGGTGGTTATCTCTTATCTCAACACAACCTACACTACAACACAATATTTACTTCACTGTGAGGTAACTCTCTGGCGTTCATTTCTCATACACTCTTTCTGACTAGACACACTGTGAGCAACTCAAGAAGCACATATGACTGCACTGCACAGAAACACATATTCCATCAATACAAAATACACTACCCGAGAGCTCTGGGGAAAAGCCCCTGGCTCTATCTGCAACATCTGATCACGTTAGAAAGAACTGCAAGAGTAAATTAAATTATTTTAATTGGAAAGAAAAATTGCTTTTATAATAAATATGGCAAATCTGAGCAAACTTATCCTACTTAACACATTTCTGGAAATCCTAGTGTTAAGATTATAAATGCTTATTTGGCAGTTGTGGAGCTTATAAACGTTTTTACAGAAGGTTCTTAAATTAAGTTTACAGTAACTGTTATTACACTTTTTATGGGTGTGACACCCGGATAAGCAAATCAAATTGCCCTCATCGAGCCCAGGCATGAAGAAAAATTGAAAAGGAGAAAAAGAAATAGATTAAAGGCAAGGTATAAATAAGAGAATGACAAATAATAAGAAAAAGCCAGGCTGAATGAGTAGTCAAACAGATATGGCAGGATTAGGCCCTAAGATGGTGATGGAAAAAAAAAAAAAAAAAAAATATGAAGGAAAAAAAGGTCATATGAGTCAGGGAAAACGGAAAAAGGAAAAGTGTAGAAACTGCAAGTGGAAGGAAAGAAGTAATAATTGTATAGTACCGACCAATCCATGAACTACAAATCTCCACACAATACCAGTGCGACAGGGCCACTTGGAGTGTGATACATGGCCTTGCCTGTGGGGGAGGGTTGCAACTCGCCAACCCATTAGAGTAACGATGGAAATAGTACCGACAGAATAGAGAGATGACAGATTTCCGTGATAAGAAAGAGAATTTAAACTAGAAGTAAAAGAAGGGTTGTTAAAAAATCTGATAGCCTTAGATTCAACCCTACCAATGAGGTAATTATTGCTAACGTTTCTTACTATTATTACTGCTATTCCAGTTTTATGTAAAAGATAATGTTTGTAATTTCTGAGGCTAACTGTCAACACTCATTTAACTGTTCTGTTATCTATAAGTGTTATTGCTGTTTTTCACATTAAAAGAAATTGAAAATAGAGTATGCTGCCGAGCTCAGTATAGTATTCTTATTATAAATAATGATACTTTTAATAATGTAGGATTAATAATTATGAGGTAAATGTTTATTTTATGCACCTCTTAACTATTTGGGGTAGTTTACAGTTTAGCGGGCCATGCCGCTCAACGACCTCATCCCTCCACTCAGGTAAGTAGTTCGACTAGGTTAGTAGGTTAGGTAAGTATTTTTAGTTCAAACCTACCAATAGATGGCGCTAGGCTCTAACTAGAGAACTGGCGGATGAAAACACAACAAAAATGGCGACAATAGGCATACGAAACAATTTTTTACTATCCCAACTAAAATTACTTACCTAACCTCTTAGCCAGGGGGGCTTCGCCCCCCTGGAACCCTCCCATCATACAGGTTAGGGTCGAACTACTTACTTGAGCAGAGGGGTGAGGTCGTTGAGCAGCATGGCCCGCTAAACTGTAAACTACCCATCTTTTTTCCTGATAGGTTTTGATGGGTATTGATTTAATCAAATATTTCTTCTCGTCGGAAAACACTTTTTGTGTAAGGCCCGATATTGGTGGGCGGTTGTTGGTACTTAAATACCTTAACCTAAATAACATAAGCTAACTAAACTAACTCAAATTTGAAGCTTTACATACCTTCATTGGGTGATTATACATCAGCGCAGCACATATCAGGAAGTTCTGGTAACAATGATTTCTCAGGTAGTCTATGTAAGGGGTGTGTAAAACGAATCTTCACCAGATTTACAACGAATCTTTAAGTCATTTCGCCGTAGTAACGATGGCTGCGAGGGAAAAGCTCATCTAATGTCTCTCCAGAGTCTAGCACCACAATAACATATCTTTAAACAGAGTTCGTTCTTGTGGTCATTTACGGCGTTACAGAATCCAGGGTTACCATGATGAGCTCACCACAATAGGCCAAATGTTCCTCGAAAATATCCCAAATTATAGCGATTAATATATTTCCTCCGAAAATATACCATATCGTTCCCGAAGGCATTAGGTAAGCATTATATATATATATATATATATATATATATATATATATATATATATATATATATATATATATATATATATATATATATATATAATATATATATATATATATATATATATATATATATATAGCCATACACAGAACCGCGTCAAATGCGTTTATGAAATCCATTTGTGTGTCTAGCTAACTAACAATACAGTATCCTAGGTTTACACTGTTTAAGAAATCGGGCATAGTCAATGAACACACTTTTTCTTTGTAACAATGAAATCTTTGTAGCAATTTCCATAGAAGTGCAATCTTGATTTTCTTATGATAGCTGATAATTGTTGAGATGAAAGTTTGTTCCTTAGGTTACTCTTCAAATTAATTTTTGTCTAGGGCATGCTTGTACTTTTGCACACCTGGCCAGAATGCTATTGGGTCATCAGGGATAATCTTATCGTCAAATTCCTTCTTCCAGTTGCTAAGTTTAAGCTCTTTTAATTGTTTCGCGACTTTGTCACTATCAATTTTGTTAATTTCAAAGAAGAGTTAAAAAATCACGGAATTCTATTCTGAAATGGTTCAGACATGGCCGGGAATTACATTTATTCAAACAGGAGAAAATGTCTAGCTTTTCACTCACCCTGTTTTATTAGCGTGAGTTACCTTTAATAAAAAATACATGACATCGTGTTTTCATTATATATCTCTTCCCAACATAGTTGCGCCTTCTTAATTTCTTGCTCAAACATTACTCCAAAGTCTATCTTCTCCAATGATAAATCAATTGATTTTGATTACCCTATTTCATATAGTCTCGCTAGAACTAACCTTTGCAGCCGAAGGTGTTCTTCAAAAACGTCAACAGTAGCAGCATTTGTGGCCTGGAGAGGTGCATTTACTTGCTCAAAGTTTTGAATAATTGATGACTCAAATTTCAAATATAAAAAGTTATGGTGATCAGAAGGCATATCTATCAACATTTGTTCACGATAGTCTTACTCATTATCATTTATCACAGAAAAGTAAGCTGTCAGCTGGTGCTATTATCATAGAATGAAAAAAAAAATTCCACTTTACATGCCGTCTTTTACTGAGAGTATGGAAATTAGAGGGATGGATATGCTCATCATCCATTCCATTAAGCACCTGCAGGAAGTCCTCCACCAGAACCATCTTGCAAATCTGCTAACAAGCAGTTCAGATTGAAAGTAGTGTAGGTATTTTGAAAGTTTACTCAGCTCAAAGAACAAGGCTGTGACATGTAAAATTGATGAAAATAACTTTCATCTGACGAGACAATAGATCTGTGGGCACCAAACACATTATTTACACAGTCAGAAGATAATCCAATGAAACTTGCCACATCCAGTTTTATATTTAGCAAGAAAAAAATCAGTTACTACTCAAAATAATCTCAGAAGTAGTTGATATTATTTGTGGTAATGCAGGTATTTCTATTTTATGAAACATTTTCTCAGTAAGTGTAGAGTTTTGCACAAAGGTACAAGAGCTTGAAAATTGACACATCTGTGGACTCTCTTATGAGTAATGAAATTGATATAATGCAACATGAAATTTCTAATTTTTGGATGTCTATTATAACGTATGTAAATCTTTGTATTATGTGGTTATATTCCATTTCAAGTTAAATGCCTGCTTTAATTTTGTTTATTGTTGATTAAGTTGTCGAGTATATATTTTTTTTTTATTGAAACTATGT